>BMAW01037517.1:1314634-1411407 GCA_019974015.1 Nephila pilipes
TAGACCTTAATGAATACATCGTGTAGACCTTAATGAATACATCGTGTGACGGAACGTTGGATGATACTCACGTTATGCCCAACATGAGAGGCAATTGTAAGAAGCAACGAACCCAGTTCATGGAATTCGATAATACAATCCCGTTCCCCAGTCGTTCACTGATGGTATTGAGCTTTCCGACGTCTCAGGGGCATTTTCTACTCTTAATCGAAGCAAATGCTACGCAAATCCTTAGATGCTGTTTTTGAGAAGCGAAAGTTTCTGGCCTTTATGAACAGAATATGAGTGTCACGTGAGCAAATTTAATCATTTGCATATCCATCTCACCACTGTCGACCAATAAGACCCAGAGTTTGTGAAAGATGTCTGTGAAGTCATTGTATCGAATAGGATAGATGAGGAGGAAGAATATAAAAAGCAGACACTGCGTGACTTTTGAGCAAAGTCAGATCTAGAGAGTTACAGGTCCACAAATCCTACCTCAAACAAGGATTGGGTTAAATAAAAGCTGTTACCAACATTCAATCCTAAAGTTGATAACATGGAAATGATAATTGGACACCCCGTCTATAACTTAGATGTCTAGCAACACCTGCCAAATAAGAGAGGGGAAAGGTGAAATTTTAATATCTGTCAAGAAGAAACTTAACCTCTTGTTAGAATCGCACGAAAAGAGATAGAAGCAACATCTATTTCATGTATTTGATGTATCTATTTCATGTATCTATATCATGTATCAACATGTATTTGAGGCATCACATCCAGTGAGCAAAACTTCACAGGGAAGAAGTGTAAATCTAATGCCACTCAGAGATGGGCCCTACGTGATTTTAACACAGAGGTTAGCTTCATCGTATGAGATTGTTAGTATAAATAATCCGGGAGTAGGTCTTGAAGTTTATAACACATCCGCTTTCACTCGTTATAACAATGATTAGGTAAGTACCATCATTCCTTTCATAAACGTGCCATCCACCAAAGTTCTCACACTCCTGGGTATTCGTCTGGACACTGTCAGAACCACAGAGAGAGGATGTAAAAGTGGCTATATTTTTCATCATTTATTAATGTAACAACTTCTAGATAGAGTCCCCGGACAGAGTACTTGTACGGCTTCCCTCTGGAGGAGAAATGAAAGTCAGAAGAGTGACTTATTCATGACAGCAGGCTTTAAATTTTAATTTTTCGAAACACGCAGGGGTCGAACAGCAATACACGAATGTTTCGGCCGCTTTTTATGAGATTTGGTAAAAAAGAGGGCTTCCACTATAAATTAGTGCTCTAGATTTATGAAGAATAGATAGTCTACTGAGTATATAAATATCAATCTACAGCCAAACTATCAGCAGCAAATTCTAATACTAGCAAATTTCTTTTCCGAAATGAGCAAAATTCTTTACATTTTTTTATATATAACATACATGGAATCTTTCTTTGACAGCAGTTGTTTGATAAAATAATTTGAAATTAATTATATGCAATGATTTTATATAATCTGATGCCCATTAAATTGATTACCAGAAGTTTTTTCTCTATATTAAAATAAATACTTTACAGGTGCTTCATACTATGTGCTGATATAAAATTCGGGTTAACATTATTTTTGGAATAAGTATGTCTTTAAAATATGTAAATAGTTTTGAAACGCACCATGTTAGTTATTTCTTGTTATTATTTATAGGTGTCAAACAGTTCTCGTAGAAGTCGTTTTTGATGAATTTGAAATCACAAATGTTACTTACAAGCCTAAATTTGAAGTTAGTACATATTTTAAAAATTATAATTGTAACTAAAATATATGTTTTTACTGATTAAAAACTCTATAAAAATTTATTGCTAAAGAAAAAGAAAGAACATAGCTTATAATATTATATTACAATCAATTTCTTTAGATTATATCATCTCTTTAAAAAAGACATGCAACTCTTTTTAGGCTTTGCCTTATATATATATATATATAACTTTTAATTATTTTAATACTATTCCCTATTTTAAAAGTAACTTACTCTTATCAAGATAAACTTCAATTAATGTTCAAATTTTTTAGTTATTCGATATGTTGGGAGTATGTATTTGGATAAAATGTATAAACGGCTAGACTTTTCATACATGCAAATAAATAGTTTCATAAATAGCTGTTTTTTAAATATAAGAAAAATATATACAACACGCTAATTTTTCCGTTAATTTTTTTTTCTTATTTTAATTATGACATTGGTTAAATCTATATATAAAAACCAAATTTTTGAAAATTCTTAGCTCAAATGTTCCGAAAATATGTAAAAATACATTATATCAAATATTGCAAAATCTAAAAATAGATATTTGAATTATTACTTTCCAAAAATTCATTTTTTTCTGCAAAAATACACTTTTAATACAGAAGACACCTTTACTCGTGGAGAGTTCCCAATTACAATGTTTAAGCATCTCTATTATGTAAAACATTAAATACCTGCAAATTATGTCCTACTAATCGCAGTATCAAAGTAAATGATGCAATAGAAAAAACTAAGATTTCAAATAGTTCATCTAAATTTTTAATCATATTTTCACATTCTGGTCTCTCTCTCTCTCTCTTTATATATATATATATATATATATATATATATATATATATATATATATATATATATATATATATATATATACAGAGGGAGAGAAACACAGAATATTAACAGAGTATAAACTACGATATGTGAAAGACCAGAAGAACATTTTTGAATGAAACTTAATCAGTTAGCAAATGTATGTGAGTACATTATTGATTGTACATGAGCGTGCGTATGTCGAAGCATAAGTAAGAATTAAGGATAAAAGGAAATGAATGCATAATATTTATGTTTATTATGCATGGTGATTGCAAACAATTGTACTAAATTTACAAATATATTTTCAATTATTCGCTTTCTTTTTTTTACAGACCTTGCAATTGTTCAGTGTTATAGGAGGCTATATGGGCATGTATCTCGGTGTTTCAATCATTGCAGTATACAATTTTGCCGAATTAGTTGTACAGGCTGCTTATAAATATTCGAAAAAGCAGAAAAGGACCAAGAAAAAACGGAAATTACAGAAGGATATAGTTTGGAAGATGAAGTTGGTTAAAGAACCATCTTTAAGTGGTTTTCGAAGAAGGAAGATAATTTCCCCTTATAGAAACAAAAATATTTACTAAACATTTTATTTTCTTAAATAATAATAACTCAGTTTAATATTAATATCTAGAATTCTGTCAATATTCTTGATTCATGTTCTGTAGAAATGGTTCAGAATCAAATTTAAAATATTTTCTTCGTTATACCTCTTTACGTCGTTTATGTAATGCGAAATCACAAAAAAAAAGAATGTAATCATCATTTCTTATCTTTAAGCTGATAAAAATAATTTTCTTTAATTTTTTTTTCTTTTAAGCTTACTTGAAACATTATGCCTGCTTTCAAGTATGTTACAAACCATGAAGAGTTTTTCTGTGTTAAATAACAATGTAAAATATGAAACTATTCAAAGAACTATTGTATGGTTTGTCTTTTGATGGTCATTTATTGGTCAGAATTGCTTATTATACAATCGTAATATCTTAAAATTAAAAAAAATTGATATCTGTTGCATAGTTTCATTTTTAACTACTCAAAAAAAAGAATGATTAATTTTTTTTATAAAAAACAGGCTTTGAAGTTTTGGTAGATGAATTTAATCTTTTTTTAAAATAAGGTACACCTTAATATTTCTGTAAAATTTATTTCCTCTTATATTTTATGTTGCATTAGTTGATAATAAAAAATTTTTGATATGAAAATTTCAAATTAGAAAATTTGTGTGAGTTGTGTCTTGTAAATTAAAGGGACACGGTAATGATACTTTGAACAGCTTTTGAATGCGATAAATTTATTCATTGTTAAGTAATTGTCATATGAATATTCAAATTTTATAATTAGTAAAACCACAGAATAAAAAAAATATTTTAATCTATTATAAATTATAATCTTTTTTTAAATAAAATGTGGAAACGACTACCTTTCTTTTCTTATGCAAATATGTTATTTCATAAATTGCTGTTTTTTTTTAAAAAAAAGACTATAAGAAAAAAGGAAATTTTTCTTAATAAAAATGCTAAATATCTGAAGAAGCTTTTAAAAAATAAATTTATTTTAAAAGCGGATATGATTTAGTATGTCTATCACAAATAAATTAGAAACACATTTAAGACACATACATGAGAAGAAATTCCTGATAAAAAGAAATTGATACATAAAGTTTCTCTTTATTACGCATGGTTATTACAAGCATTGCACTAAATTTATTAATTTACATTCATTTTCGTTTTCTTTTGCTTATAGACCTAGGAAATGTTCAGCTTCATAGGAGTCGATATGAGCATACCCCTCTGAATTTCAATATAATTTTTTTTTTTGGATTTACCATACAGAATGTTTATAAATTTTCGAAAAAGCACAAAAAGGCCAATAAAAATAAGGAAGTTAAAGAAGAATATAGTGTGGAAGATCAAGGTGTTAAAGAATCATCTTTCAGTAATTTTTGAAGAAAAAAAATTTTTTTTTTCTTAACGAATCAATAAGATATATTAGACAATAGTTATTTTAAATAATAATAATTAATTTTAATATCATTATCTAGAAGTCTGTCAAGACTCCTTATTCCTTTTCTATTTAAATAATCCTGAAACAAATTAAAAATATTTTCTTCATTTTAACTCTGCACGTGAGATATGTTATGCAAAGTCACAAAAAACAAATGTAATCATGATTTCTTAACTCTAAGCTGATAAAACTTCATAAATAAATCATTATTTTTTTCTCTTAAGAAGTTAAGAATTAGAACACTAATATTTTACAATTCATGGAGAATGTTTTTGTAATAACAATAAAATCTGAAATAGTTCAAAATGGTATTGTATGATGTTCATTTCGTTTGAAATTTATTTGTAAAAGTTGTGTTTTTACGCGATGATTATACTTTCAAAATAAAAAAAAAATATTTCTTGAATAGTTTGATTTGACTACACAAAAATAAGAATAACTTATGATATTTTGAAAAAACTGGGCTTGGTGGTTTGGTAGATAAATTTAATCCTTTTTAAGAATAAGGTTCGCATTAACAATTTGGTTGAACAGAATTTTTCTTAGATTTTATGTTGCATTTTTTGATAATAATAAAGATTTCCCTGGCTTAAGAATTTAAAAATGGAAATTTGTGTGAATTTTTCATCCGTGTTTCATTAATTAAAGGAGCTATGACATTGAGTAATTCGCCATTTTCTTTTCACTTTCCTTGGGGATTTTAATTGCGATTGATTGTATCAAATAATAATTTCTTCTTAACCCAAATGAAACATCATTGTGTTAATTAGATATAGGTGGAAATAAAGTGAAGTGATTCAGATGTAATGAAATATCAGTAAAGTAAAATTTAGAGAAAAGGAGAGAGTGTGGTTTACTCTGGGTATAGTTCCAACAAAAGGATGATAATATTAAGAGTTAGTTACCGGTTATTGCTGACGCAGAGGATTTGTCGGAGAAAAGCAACCCCAACTGGAAGGGTTTGGTAAGATCAAATTTTCATTAATGTTTGAATTGGTTAGCTAAGCATACAGTCCAAAGAGAGCTATAACCCGTTATATTATATTAATTGATAAATAAATAGTTGAGTTGGAGTAAATTTGTGTTTCTTGGGATCAGTTATTGACTTTTAGAGTTAGTTACATTTAATTGAACTGTGGCACAAGAGTTGGATAGAAATACTTATTCATTACAGTGGCACCCAACCATTCCTACCCTTAGAGTAAAATTTCTACCTGGAGTAATTAATTGTTCCGATAAAGTACTTTAATGGATCAGAAAATGTAACTGAATTTCTACAGAGTGTTAATGAAAATATTACCTTTTATCAAATTCCTGATGAACTGCATTGCTCATATTTACGCAATCATTTAAGAGGCAGAGCGCGCGATTGGTATGATGTGATTGGTACAGACTTTAGGTAAGGAGAATCAACTGATTTTGAAAAAATACCGGCATTTCCTGTTGTACATGACCGTAATCGCTTAGAAGCAGAATATCACTCGACCAAACAGCCGCAGAAACAATCTCCGACAGAATTTATCTATTATATTTTATAAATTGGGCTTTGGCTAGATTTAGTGATACCAGAGGTTGAGTTAATATAACATATAATGATGAGAATGTCTAATCCTGTTTTGGACTAACTTGAAGTCCGCAAACCATCCTCTAATATTCAACTGCTTCAACTGCCATCTCAATATGAAATGCGTCATTTAAATGAAGATAAGAACAATCATGAATTATTTCAATTCCGGAGAAATAATTTTAGTTCGAATAGAAATCGTCCTAGGTGAAGTAATGCTCTTGATCCACACAAGGTTAAGCAAGCTAAAGATAAGCAATCCCAGAATATTGCCAACCTTAATATTAATAGTCGCCAAAATTTTCATCTCTCTCCAATAGCTTTGAATTCATTATCGGTGAAACCATCAGAGACTTTCAATCAACTTAAATGGGAATTTGAAAACGTTATTAAAGCTTGTCAGCGTCAATTACAAACTGTGAGACAAAGTTCGTGGAAATTGCAAAAACGAATCCAATATTTTTAAATAACTTTACTTTATTGTATCAGAATTAAATATAAGAAAATTCAAAATACCTCAGTAAGGTTTTTATTTGGGAAACTAATCTTTCATGCAATCAGAATAATTCAAAAACAAGAAAATAAACGTTTATTTAAAAGTTTGGTATAGATATACACAAAATTAAATTATAACAGTAAGGTTGAAAATAAAGTTCTCATCAGAGCATTTTGAAAGCACTTTCATGTTGTATTCATGTCATAATAAAAATATCTTAAAGACGGGAATTTTCAAGTTACAAAATTTGTATAAGTTTTTTAGTTGTTTTTTAAATTTCATTTTCAAATCGATAGTAAATAACGCGATGACCCTGCTACAGAGGAAGTACGCATTCGCCAAATACCCACGACCGACATCTGTGTAGTGTGAATCCTTCTCTTTTTAATGCACTCTCTAACTTCGATAAAAAGATCTGCATAGCCATTGCCTTCATTAGCATTTTTTTGTTGATGTTGTTGTTTCGCTGAAAAATGGGTAACCATAGCAACAGAGCCACAAATTATCGTGAAATTTCACATGAAACTTCGAAAAAAAGCTACTGAAACTTATAATTTATTAAAAGAAGTATATGGCAGTGAATATTTATCACGTGTATGTGTTTTTGAATGGCTTAAGCGTTTTAAAGATAGCCGAGAAGATGTTAAAGATGATTCACGCCCGGGTCGCCCTTCCAAATTAAAAACGGATGACAATATCAAAAAATAGGTAACCTGGTTCTATCTGACCGTTGGTTAAGTATTCATGCGATTAATGAGACTGCAGGAATTGACAAAGAATCCGTACGGCAAATTATACATTTTAACATGTTAAAAGTTTGTGCCGATATTATACCTAAAGTTCTCCCATTTGAGCAACAAGAAGCTAGCAAGAATGGTTTCGACTGACACTTTGAATGCCATTGAAAATATACCAAACTTAATGGAAAAGATAATAACTTGTGACAAATCGTGTTTTTTTAATTTTGATCCTGAAACGAAGCATACATTGTAAGATCACATTCACACCGAGAGCCAAAAACGTTCGAATGAGCTAATCAAAACTCAAATCAATAATGACTGTTTTTTTTCGATATTAATGGGATTGTGTACCTTCACTGGGTTAGTGAAGGTCAAACTATTCATCTACATTACTACCTTCATATTTCTACTGAGCTGCGAGAAAGAATAAAGAAAAAACTACTCTAATTACGGAAAGACGACTCGAACCGCATTATCTGTCAAAAGGTTTCAAGCCAAGTGCAACATTCTAGTGTTAGAACATTTCCCTTAATCGCCAGATGAGACTTTTTTTTTTTTTTTTTGCTTTCTAAGGTGAAATCTGTATTAAAATTAATAAGATTGAAAGGAATAAGTTTGATGCCATTGAAGCTGTGAAAAAGAAACGGTAAGTGTCCTGAAAAAAGCTGACAGAAGACTAATAGATTTGTTTCGAACAATAGAAGATTAGTATGGAGCATTGTAGGTAAAGAGGAGGGGTGTATATTTAATGTGATAATAAGTAAATATGTATGAGTTGAAAATAAAATAATATATAAAATTCAGAGTCGTTATTTAGTAGCCCCATCTTGTATATGGTATTAGATTATCTTATTTCTTATTTCATTTTAAAGTCTTTCCTCCCTTTGGCATACAGTTAAACTACTAAAATAGTCCAAAGCAATTAGACCCTGAACCATCACTACAACATTCTATGAATCAATCAAATGCTTATCACTACAAAACCTCCTACGCTTTGACCACTTCCTCTTTTTTTTTGCTACGCTTCTTTCTACCTAGTCCATGCAGATCTTCCCTATGGTTGTAACATCTTCTATCGTCAATTGTTTGCTCCATGTCCATGCTACATTCCTACATATAGAATATGTTTACTATATAAATAAATTATTTTCTTTATAAGGATTGATTTACAACACATTCTCAACTGTTTAGTCAAAACGTAATTAAGAAAATTTCTTTACACACACACACACACACATATATATATATATATATATATATATATATTCTGAATTTATAAAAGTTTTATTTCATTATAAACTCATTGCTGTAAAATTCTGCGCACAAATAAATAAGAGTGGGATAGTTACGAAACGTTTTGAATGTTTTAGTCAAATATGCAAATGATTAGAAATGCAACGTTATTAAGCATTGCATAATGTCACCAGAGTGTTGAACGATTATAAAACAGGTAAGCAAAGCTTGCTTGCGTGTATTTAATCCGTTGCAGTGAGACCCTTTTTAACTAGAGATGCAATTACACCGCCATCAGAGACAATATGAGCAGCTGTCGGAGTCAAGAGAGGAAGAATCATAGGGATGATGGAAACCGAGTGATCAGCTCGCTATCTAGTTAGGCCGTTCTGACTTTAATGTGAGGAGATGTTGACTCCAGGAGTCTGTTACACGGTGATCAATCTCAAGATGCCATCAACAGACCAATAGTCCAGAAAACCGTCACATCATGTGACATGCACGCATAGCTCTAATTGTCTCATTGTCCACCATCCATACACTGGCAGTATCTTCAGTATGGACCTCTGTGTCAACCCGTTCAATCACATGGTGATTGGCTGAATGACAGTTGCTATAGCGGTGCCCATTAAGTGTACTGCCATGGACATCCACTCACCGTCGCCTCCATTTAGATTGGTGTCGCGCTAGAAGGGATTCAATTACAACTGAATGGAATCAGGTCGTATTTAGAGACGTATCCAGATTCAATTTTGGCCGTGATGATAATCGTGTACGTGTGTGGAGGCCCTGTGGTGAACGTTTCAATCCTGCCTTCGTGGACGGAGGCATACCACTCCTACAATTGTTTTGATAGTATGGGTTGCCGACGCATATGACACACGGTCTTCCTTAATATTGATCCACGGTACGAAGACAACACAGTGGTACATTCAAGACATTCTTCAGTCACATGTGTTGCCACTCATGGCAGAGCTATCAGGAGCCATTTTCCAACAGGACAAATCTTATCCACACACAGCAAAGATTTCATGGGACTACCTCACTATATTTATACCCTTCCCTTACCTGCTTAATCCAGATTTGTTGCCGATCGAGCATATCTGGGATCATTTAGGATGACAAGTTGGATAGAGTAAAGATATGTACAGAGGAGTTGAAGAACAAATCAACTCTACGTGACTTGGAGAAAAAGGAGAATAGTGGAGGTCCACCATGTTGGCTGAGGTAAAGAACATTGTATGGTAGTTTTGTTAAATGTTTGCTATTAATGGTTGTATTTGTATATTGTGGAGTATTAAGGCATAGTTAAAGTTTGACAGCTAAAAAAATATAAAAGGACTGGTTATTTTCTGCAAGGCTACTCTCCCCGTTTTTCAACTACTCGCCCAAGGATTGGAATTTATTTTACTGTCAGAAAAATCGTATCAGATGAGAGCTTTCATATATTTTGTGTAAAGGAGAAAAATCAAAATCGAATCTAAGTGTCAATCAAGCTTTCCTACAGTTCCCAATAATGATGGGCAAAATTGCTTAGAATTAATTAAGCTTATGCCTAGATTTAATTCACTTGAGGACGGTGTTACAATTTATTTATCTCTGTTCGAAATACATACCAGAAGACCCAACATAGTTGTTAAAGAATGTATGTCGTGTCTTTCAGCATTATTACCATCCGAAATCATCCAATTAATTAGTAGAAAATCGGAAGATGAATTTGAGGATTGCGAAAGTATTAAAACAATCTTTCTAAAAAGATTTAAACTGAATCCTGAAAGCTTTAAAAAAAAGTTTGTACTGCATCAGAAGGTAGCTGAGAAAAGGCACTTTTGTTATGAAATAACACATTGTTTCGAAAAATGGATTGAAGGTCTAAATATCACAGATTTTCAAGGATTAAAGAATCTATTCATTACAGATAAGCTCAAGAAAAAGGTACCGCTTGAAGTATGAGAATATTTTTAGATAAATAGGCAAAATTTACTTCCCCGTCCAAGTTAGCTGACAGTTAGATGACAATTTACACGGGGAGATTCCAGTCACTTGTGCCGTTTCAAAGAGACTTAATAACGACTAACTACTAAGTTTTTCAGCATAAGCTATGCTCAAAGAGAATATTGTACTCCTTGGGAGTAGCTACTATTCGTAGACGTCGAATTTAGTATCAAAAATACCGATTAATGAAATGTCTGAAGATAAAGATGACAAGGGCATATTTTCGAATGTAACTAGTCCAGTGTTAGCATTGAGTGGAAAGAAATCTGTACAAAATGAAAAGGGTGATCGTACAATAGAAGAGACAGACTTAGAATTCAACAAACTTCAAGAAGATTTAACGAAAGTTAGGGTAGAGAAAAAACGTTAGGAATAAAAATTGAGGGATGTATCGAAGAGCTGGAAAATCACCGTGAAGGTATTTACAACGAAAATAAAAAAATCCATGAGATGAAAAGGAAGGAAGGTTATTTTCAGATTGAAAGAAATGAACAGTAGAAGAAGGGAAATGTAATGCAGTCAAATTTAGATATACTTAAAGAATTACCAAAAAAGAACTATCAAAGATATATGACTGACGGAACTACTCTCAATAGTCGTAACAATGTGAGAAAAGTCCTACAAAATTTTATGGACAAAGGAGGAAGTCAAAAGCAAATTGCTAATTCTTTCAATGACTCGCTTATCGAGAATTTCGAATGCAATAAAACCATTTATAAGCTGTTGAGGTTACTTCTGGCAATAAATTACTTTATGAAATTGTTAAAAATGATAAAATTGGTACCAAAATTGTACAAGAAATGAATCGTCAACAACTTCCTGGTGAAGTTCATTCATGCCTAAAAATATTCTAATGTATGAAGAATATCCTGAAACTAATGATGCAATACCCATGATAAACAAGATAAACTATTAAACAAAACATAAAAGGGAAATTAAATATGTTTTTGGAAAGACCTTTATCTAACGCATTTTAGAAGTTGTTGCACAAATAGCTAGGACCTCTAACATGGATTGATTTACATTACATGCCAATCAGATATTTCATAAAAGTATTTTGACTGAGGTTAACTTTGATACAAGAAAGCCATACCATACTATGAGTTTCATATATCAGAGCATGTAGACATGCTTCTATATGCAGAAGTATTTTATAAATTGTTAAGAGTAGGTCACACACACACACACAAATTAAAATAGAAAATTGAAATTTTATATTACAGAATACTATGTATGGGATTGCTGCATTAGGTGAGATAATTACGGTAAATAAAAAAGATCTCTTTCTATGAATATAAAAGAGATATAAAAATTATATCACATCCTTACATAGTTGTAAAAATTAGAAAATATACCTTCAGCACATTTATCAATAACTGAAAAAAGAGAGTGAGAGGTATTATTAATAACACCGATTCACGAGAATCCAATGATATATATACTGTTCATTTACCATTTAAAAAGAAATATAATGAGCTAGGAGAATCTAAATCTGTAGCAACCAAGAGATTTCTTAAAATAGAAGAAACACTGCAAAGTGAACCAGAGTTATAGCACAAAAATATTATAGCACATTTATTAGTGAAGAGTTTGATCTTATAGATATGGAAATATTAACATCAATTGAAATACATAAATTCGCTAATGAATCTGCATGCTCCCCATCATCCTGTCAGATATCACAAAATGTTTAGGTAAATTACAGTTTTCGCTGAGGATCAAAATTTTCAACAAATTATCTAAAGAGAAAACTCGTCAGATGAAATTAGTTAATATCATCTTAAGACCGTCACTTATTATTTCCTTTCTAGTTTTTATTTAGCGACTAGAGTACATCTGCAATTATTACTGATGAGCAAAATTTTTTTCTGTCATCGAATGTTTCATTGCGTGATTTTAATACGAAAGATATTTTAATTGGTGCATCATGTAAACTAGTGTTAATCGAACTATTCTTTCTAAGATTGCAAGAATTTTTGATTCATTTGGTTGGTCAGCGTTTATTCTAATTTCAGCTAAATATCTTCTACAATAATAAAGAAGTCTTAATTTGACTTGGAACGAACATGTTTTTCAGTGCATGAGCGTGAAATGTTTTGAGATCTGGATTAATTAACACAATTATCATTTACTTCTGTGCTTTATTTATAGTATTATCAACTACTAGTTATGAAATTCGCGCATTTTGTGTTGCTTCCTTACAAGCATGTGCACGTGTCATTTACTGGTGGTCTTTATTGTCTGATTCTTCTGTGTCATTCAGAACAAAATCTATAACCCTTCTTAGACTTGAATTATGCACTTTTGTATTATTCTTTCAGTTAATGAAAATGATTAGAAACTCACTGCATTTAAATGTATCTAAAATATGTGCTTGAACAGACTCTACTATTATTATTTCCTGGTTGTATTCTGAGCCAAGACATTGGCAAAGCCAACCAAGTTTCACCTTAACCAAGTAACCTTAAACCAAGTTTCAGAAATTCAGCAATATGCTACATCTGAGTGTTCCAATTTTATCAAAGTTAAGAAGTATCCTTCTGACTGAACCTTCTATAAATTACCATCAAATTGTGGTGGAACGGTCTAAAGAGGCTAAATGAATTATCATCTACGGTATCTAAGCTATATTCTACGATCATTGAAAAAGCTATATTGATTGATTGAGGAAAGAAAAAAGTTATATTTGTGGTATTTCTGAAATAAGGAGAAAAATACTTATTCTATCTCAAATTTCCTCATTTAATGAAAATAATCGAAGCTTGGAGCCGCCAATTTATTTCTAATTCTTTTGCCAGCATCAGAGTGAAAGTGTAGTTATTTAAAAAGAGAAGAAATGAGAAGTCCATTAACTTGTATTGTGAAACAAGTACACAATTCAGAGTTACATACATATATTCAGTACATCGAATTTCAAAGGTGTTTACTCAAATAGCACAAAACTAATTAATCTCACCTTTTCTTGATGATGAAGAAATCTTGAGAGTAAGTGGACATATTAGTCACTTCAAATTAGTTTTTGATGAGCCTATGCTGGCCATAGGTAACGACTTAAGCCACAACTAAACTAAAAGCAAAGTGAAAAAATCGTTAATCTTCTAAATTAAGCTTTATTTAAAATATAAGAGTGCTCGGGCATCAATCTCGCCGTTCATTACCGGTTTATTAACAAACTATACAGAGAGCATTCAATGCTGTACCAGGTTAAGAAGGGAAAATAGTAGGGCGATATTTTATACATTTTGCCCATTATATACAAC
Organism: Nephila pilipes; assembly: GCA_019974015.1. Classification (NCBI taxonomy): domain Eukaryota; kingdom Metazoa; phylum Arthropoda; class Arachnida; order Araneae; family Nephilidae; genus Nephila; species Nephila pilipes. The sequence goes on from BMAW01037517.1 coordinate 1,328,524, forward strand.
TGAAATCTGCATTGGACCCAGTAAAATCGACAGTTCTTAATAGGCAGCCAAGCAAAAATTTAATGCGTATAACGAAACTGAAAAAACTTATCGATTGCAAATCCCGACGCATCATACCATATGTATGAGATGACGTTATATCGGCGCATCAAACCACATGCATTTGAAAATTCAGATCTTCACAATTCCCTTCAACTTGGAAATAGGAAAACAGCTTTAAAATAAGATTCATCCGATTTTACTTACAAAATAGGATGTGGCCGTTTGATGTTCCATGCAAGCAAAGTTCAAAAATGTGTTTTGAATTGCATGATCCTTGTTAAAAATGTATTTTGAATTGCATAATCCTTTTAAAAACAATTTGGTCAAGTTTCTTTGTAATGTTTGAGTGGATTTCCTTTTTAGTTTTGCTCTTTATCTTCAATAATTTAGGTATTGACTATTTTTTTTTTTTATTTTACGAGCTTTTTGAAAAGATTAACTTTTATTTATTTATTTCCCCTTTTTTTTAACGAATAAATCTAAGCTGCTTATTCGTAGCTTGTTATTTAAAATATGGTCTTAATGGATGCCACGATGGAGGTGGGATATCCTATGAGAATGGACATGGGAATATCCTAAATATGCTCTTTACCAGAAATGGTAAAATAAAATTACCTACTGTAGATCCTGTGTGTTCAGGACAGATCTTACCTTTAAGAAATTTATGAAGAATCCCTATTGAGGCTAATAATAAATGGGAAATCATCTCTTCCAGATACCTCTTCTTCATAATTCCTACTAATGTTAAGTAGGAATATTTAGCCACTGATTCTTAAAACACAAATAATATAAACATAGTAGAATTACATCTTTTTGTAAGATCTGGGACAAAATCCATAAATTTTTCCTGCATTAATTAGTATACAAGAAACAATATTCTCAAAAAAATATTAAACTCTGGCTTATAAATCACAAAATTCAACTTTTCATAGATAAACCTAGACTTTGTCAACAGCCTCCAACTTAAGTAAACTGGGCACATCCATTCAGATGAATGTAGATCTAATAAAAGTTGAAAGGAAATAATTCTGCTAAATCTCTACAATATTATATATATATTAAAGAAAAGCAAACATTAGAATTAAAATGAAGGCAAAAGTACTACCTGATGAAAGGCGACAATTTCGAGACAACAATACTGAGAACTATTCCACAGTATTTAAAATCATTCACATGTTAATAATATGCAGGAGCTACAGGTTCAAAAATTTGAAAAAAATGTTACATTCTTTTTTCCAAACTGTACTGGAAAAACAAACGCCATTCCTTATAGAGGTTTTCCGAAATTCAATGGAAACAATTTTCATACATTTAAGCAATATTTTGGATTTTGAGGCTCGTATAATATCCTTTACCAAAAACAGTAGGCATTTAAAGTGATAAGAAATACTGGTATTCAAATTCCCTCTTAGTCCTTTAGTAAGGATGAATCTAATAACGCAGAAAAGAATAGAAAGAACAAAATAACCATGGATGAATATATGTTCTACAGTTTTTATTTTCTAATTGTCAACGTTGATAAAGAAATCAGCATTCTCTTCTAATTTTATGATACATCCTTGAGGGAAATATATATAAGTTACGAGTGGTGTAATATTTTCCTTTCTTTGTCTTTCATTTATGAACTTCTTACAGAAGAACTGTAAAGACCTAAAAACAAATCCATATGGTTAAATATCTCTCTCATTTCACAAGCAGAGTTTTGGCTGCTACAGAAAAGTATCTTGAATGATGAGTTCAGATTAAATTTTCCTAACAAAACTATTTTTATATAAGAAGGAACAGACAAGAGAACTGCTGATAGCAGTATCAAATAATATCTTATCCCGAAAAATTCCTACACTAATAGCTCAAACGTAAGATAGAAATAGTTGTAGTCAAATCAGAAATTAAAAATATTTCATTCTATATAATTAATATTTATTCTCCAAGGGGACTAAATATCTCATTATTAAAATTTTTCTTCGAAACGTTAAAAGAACCGGCCTTCCTTTTGGGGGACTTTTAATCTCCAACATCCAATGTAGGGATCTGATCAGTCTCCTATACATAGCAATGACTTTGTCGATTGGTTAACGGGTTCAAATTTTGTTATCCTCAATATCATTGTTCCCACGCATAGAAGTACAAAGGAACAGCTTTTCTGATCGATTTCATATGTTTATCAACCTATTCAGGCTACACTAGTAGCTATGTTTTAGACTACTCATTTGAGAGAGATCATTGCCCCATCGTGATAGAGTTCTGATTACTCAGTTATTATTAGATAGGGATATTTAACCAAATGGACAGGCAATTTATGAAACGAATAGAATGAAAAGAAGCAATAAAACAAGCCCGATCTACATTGAATAACCAAGAGGATAACCAGCCAAAAACTACTGAAATAGTTTCTAAAATAATGTAAAAAAATATTCCAGAAATTCAATTACTGAAAAAGATCACTCCCACCATGGTGAAATAGCCCCTGTATTAATTTCTTCAGGCTAAAATTATTTTTTCCGAAAAAAGGCTATTCTGGATGCGAGTATATCCCCTCATTCGGAAAATAAATGCAAGACATATTCGTATCATACAGATCAGATACAAATCGTATTATGCAACCTACTTCTGAAATCCATCTTCAGAAGAATGAGTCGTCTGAACCACTGCAGCACGGCCGTTTTGACGTGATTGTCGTCATAGGGCTGTACACATAAATATTTTTTTTTCAAGTGAAGGAACAAGCAGTAATCACTAGGCTCCAGATCAGAACTATATTGAGAAGAGTCAAATTATACCCAGCCATATGATGCGATGAGATCTCATGTTCGACGACCCACTTATGAACGGGTATTGTCATGCAAAAAAAACAATCTCTTTACTGAGCCACGCCTTTTGTTTTGGATATCCCGACGTAGATTAGTTAAGGAGTTATAATATGTTTTTGAATTTTTTGTGTCAACCCCAGGCAAAAAGTCCCCTTAACAACAGCCCCAGGCTATCTCAAAACACAAGATTTTGAGTACTAAAATTGTTTGTACGATCTTCACTTATTTTGGGTGATGTTCAATGCCTTTATTCTATTGTCCGTTGTTTTGTTTTAGGTGTCACATGAATTACCCAGGTTTTGCTGACAGTTATAATTTGGCTAAAAATGCATCACATTTATCATTGTACTACAGAAGGAAATTAAAAGTACTACCTAGTCAATTTCTTCAATGTCCTTCGACAGCATTTTGGTACCCATCGCGAGCACATCTTATTATAATTTAAGCACTCAGACGCAATTTCATAAGAAATACTCGTTGATACTAATGGGAATTAATTAAAGATAGAAGAGTAAAACGTCTGTATTCTCAAATTTTCGCATCAGCTTTCTACCTATATTTTCAGTAATGACTTTTATACGTTATCTACATTCCTCATCCAGAACGTTAGTACAGTCATACTTAAATGCTCATAGTCGTCGCTCATAGTATTTTTTACATACACTTCATTAACCTGCCGAAAAATTTTGAAAAATTCTTTATCTGCATGCAAAAAGCGTAAAATTTTGAAACTCTTACGCCTTTTGCATGGAGATAAAGAATCACATTGTATATCTTACAGTAGGTGGCATTTTCATTTCTTTGAGGCAATTTAAATTCGCGCAAGCGAATGTGAACTAAAACGGATGCTTCCTTGCTGTCGCCGCGATTAACCAATATTAATATGTACGCAGTGCACTTGCGTGAAATGGTGACAGTAGTGCTAGAACCTACCATATTTAAAAACAGTATTTACTCAAAAAGCAAGCGTAATATTTTATCACCGATGGAATAGTTTGGTGTTTCGATTCTACTTCGGCATCTTATTTTGGAGGATTGTAGGAGGCCGGGTGAAATCCATGAAATTGATTTAACGAGAACCGTAAGGAATTCAGTTTCAATATTTTCAATATTAATTCAGTTTTTTAGAGCAAACAGAGGGATGATAAAATTCTAGATATATTTGTCCTTTAATTTTGAATACTAATTATCTATTCGTTTTAAATTCAATTCATTTTTTAATTGGCTTTCTATTCTTTTTTGTGCCCAAAAATGATATCTCGGAGGTATCAGAATCAATATAAAAAAGGTGGAAACTGAGTCGGAATATATTCCAGCACTTCTGGAAAATATTTACAGAATATCTGTCTACTTTGCAGCAGCGTAAGAAATTACACAAGGAGAAACAAAATATCGGGATAGGAGTCTTAGCTTTAATCAAAAATGTAATCTTCCTACTTTATGATGGAAACTCGCGCGAGTCTCAAAAACTTATTTGGGTGTACATAAACAAATGAGAGTCGTGACAGTCAAAACTGACTCTGGTGAATGAAAATAACCGATCTTGAAATTGTGCAATTTACCTGTATTGTAAGGATTGAAATTCATTTGGGGTTTCATGGATAGGAAAACGTTCTACTTAAAATTCCCTTTGAGTAAAAAAAGTGAGTATTGCAGTAATTACAGTTTTGCTTTACCTTTTTTTAATTCCGCAGTGTAGCCACTTAGAGGAAGTATTGGTTTTCAAATAAAATCAAGCAATCAATTTGATTTCTTATAGAAAGACGTTTTCAAAGAGATGTATTCTATAAATATCTGTGCAACCCAAAGAGGATTGATTTTAGGAATTAAAATATCAATAGAGTTTTAGTGTATGCGTGTTAGTGAATAAAAAGTTTCAATTGTTTACACTTTTCTGAATTATGTTCTCTCTCAATGAGCTATTAACACAAATAATAAACAAAAAGATTATGATTAGAAAATCATTTTATTTGCTGCCTACCGTTATGGGCTTAATGTTTTGTATTTTAATGGAAATGTTCCTCAAATTTTAAAACAAAATAACGATAACAATATTTTTAAGAGAAGAATAATAAACTTACGATTAAAAATTAAAATGTCAATAACAAACGAAATGTGAGAGGAGGAGAGGATGAAAAAAATATACCTAAAGATGAAATTAAGAAAATAATTACTAAATTAAATAGTAAATTTAAAAAAAGATTACGACATCAGAAATGGAATAATTTGTTTTGAAATAAAGAAAAGAGAAAAGCATACCGTAAAAGGCATACTACAAGGTGTTCCAGCAAGTAATAGTATAGCTGACATATATTTGCACTTCCATAATCAAATTTATATATATCACAAAAATATCATATTGTTTAGAAACATAGAAACCTTATATTTATATTAAAAACAACCGTAAATCAGATGTTAAATGTAATTCATCATTTAATATTTTATACTCGTAATTAAATTTAAATCAAGCTAAATTTAATTTGTGTGAATTTGAGATTTAGAAATTAAATTAAACATCGTAAACACTAAAATCTATGGTGTAGTGTTTTTGAAAAAAGAGAAAATTATAATTTTTGATTATTAAGGTACCTTTTTGAAATAGTAATATTAATATATCAATTTATAGAAATATTTGATATATTTACAACCTACGAAGCAAAGTTATTTATAATAATTTAATTAAACATCCGAAAATTTGACTTCAAGCTAATTTTCTCGTGATTTTTCTAAAATTCAGTTCAAAAAATAAAAATTATAAAACATAATGAATTATTTAAGCTTAAAAATTTTGAAATACTTTCTAAAATATTTAATTATTATTACGTTTTCGTTAGTTGAATTATTTGTTCATAAATTTTAATTCTAGCTTTTGAATGTCGGAGATATTAATGATTATTAACCTTTTTTTAATCGGGAAAGTAACTTTATATCACCCTTTTGTCACTCATTCTTAACAATGATTTCTCATGTTTTACATGTTTCTTAGAGTAAGATTATACATTTTTTTTTCTAATTTTGTTTAGTGTAATTCTTTTCTGTTTTTGATATGTGCAGTTATATCTTTGGATGATTATCTTTATTAAATTTCTCATTTTTATGGAATTATGAGCATAATATTTTTTTCCTAATGTAACAATGGGTATTGCTGATCATTGATTTTTCGTACTTTGACTTTTTTTCATTTTTAAGTAATAGCTGACTAGGATGGTCATAATTACATGCATAATCATACTTCACAATCCACTTCCCTTGACAACATTTTATTACTTAATCTCCTAATTTTCTATTTTTCCTTAGAGTTATTATACAACTTTTCTCCCTTTTTCTTGTCTTTTACGGACCATTTATGTAGATTTATCATTATTATTTAGTTTTGTGATGGTTACAGTCATAATTTTTCTATTGCCATGCTTTAAATTTCATTTTATTCTTTATTGATAATTTTTACATTTTAATTATGTTAACTTTAGTTAATAGCTTATTATCAGTTTAGATTATATATATATATATATATATATATATATATATATATACTGAACTAATATATATTTCTTTTCTATAACGTTTTTGTGTAGGTGAATGTTGGGCCTGTAAAACGAGTTTAAACCTACAAATTAGCCATAAAGCCGATGCAAAATTTAAAAATATTGTAGTACATTTTCTGTTTTGGTTTATTCCTCACACTTGTTTACAAAAATAATTATGCCTAGTTATGAACTTTTGAATATTTTTTTGTTTTATCCTATTTTTTACCTTGTTTTCATTCAATAAGATTCTCTTTCTTATTATTTTGGTTATGTAACCTTTTGCTTTTCTATTATTTGCTTTTTAAGAAAATATATGTTCCTTTTTCTTCTATTGTTTAAAAAATTTATATGCTGGTAATCCTGAAATTTTATTGATCTATTTTTCTTTCTTTCAATACATATATATATATATATATATATTCCTTTTACTTTTCTTTATTGAATTTCTTTCAACACAAAAATGCTACATTGAAAAACTATTTTCGTACAGAAAGAACTATTTTTTCAATAAAAAATATATAAAGATACTAGGAAACATTCAATCGATAGATCATATTAGCGTTATTATGAAAAGTTAAGACTCCCCCTGGCACGGAGGAATTCTCAAGTGGCTATTACTTAAATTAAACTTTTTATAAAATAGCCTAGTTACGAAAAAATATTGAGATTGATTCAATCGATTTTAATAGAGAGATTATGCAAAACTAAATCATCTCTTGGCAACGAGAAATACTTGGTGGCAATTACTTAAATTAATTTTTTTATTGAATAGCTTAATTACTTAAAAATATTGAGAATGAATATCGGTCGATCTTAATTCAGTGATCGTGTAAAATTAGACCACAGCATGAAACTAAGAAATATTTAAACGCAATTTTTTAAAACAAATTATTAGTGAATAAGATTTCTCCTTTAAAATATTATTATTTATTTTATTTAACATAATATCGTAACTGTGCAAAATTAAACTATTTCCTATTACCAAGAAATACTTAAACAGCAATTAGTTATGCTAAATTATTTATGAAATAAGCTATTATCTTAAAGATTTTGTAATACGCAAGAACTTCAATGGTTCTTGCTTGATGATTAATCAAATGAACGATTCAATAGAAATAAAACTCAAAGTGAAGTGATATGTTTTATTAAATAAAACTTCGTTATGAATCAAAAGGAAATTTTTGAATATTTTTTTATCAAGATAGAAACATGTTATGAACTTTACTGATTAATAACGAAACAAATAATGCTCAACTTGGGGTTTAATGGCTGGTTAATTTATTAAAACCTCAACAAGCAAGTAAGTACATTTATTTTGAATTACTAATAAGAATTTTCGTAAAAATTTTTATTTGATAAATTTTTACAAAAAAATAATCAACTAAAAAGCAACAAAAATATTTCAGGGATTATTTTCATACAATATTTTTTTAAGTAATTCAGTATAAATATTTTAATACCATTAATAATAATACTTTTCTTTTTTACATCAGATTTATTTCATTTGCTTGAGGATACCATTAAAAAGTTTTCTTCCTCAGAATTACGTTTATAAGCTCCGCAAGAAAAATATCACCCTTCTAATTTAAAAATTCCATTAAACATCTCTAATAAATTTCATAAATTCATCTAAAAATTTAAACACATTTTGGATGTTTAAGGAGAAATCTGTTCGGTGAACTTTTTCTAAAAAAATATTAAAAGAATATTCTACGTTTGTCTTACTAAAAATTTATCAAGTCATCTTAAAATTAATTATTAAAAATTTTCTAAAATTGTTAAATTCTGACGGTATCCTTCTGACGAATTTGGAAAAAATATCAAATATTTTTTTTTATTAATTAAATAGTATGAAATTTTATCTTTCGAAAGCCAACTTTCATTTATATCTACGATATATAGAAAAGAAATTATAAGCATTTTAATATTTTACAAATAAAATAAGAAGCCGGAAGTCACTATTAAATAACTGTAAGACAAAAAAATCTTCTCTTAAATATTCCATTTTTACTTCTGTTTTTAAAAAATTTTACTGCTTATATTTTTTTCTAAAAACTTTTAAAATATTTTAAGTTTTAGTTTGAGAAATCTCGCAAATCACATTTAGTTGTAAAATTTCCGAAATATTTATGGCAATATGCACACTGTTTACTATTTCACTGAGCAACATTATTTGAATTGCGTTCGATTTTGTTTTTAATTGTCATTTCTGTTTGAAATTACTTTTTAAAATTGTATATATATATATATATATATATATATATATATATATATATATGGCTTTTTTAAAATAATACCTTTAATTTAAAACACGGGTAGCTCGAAAAATAAACATCAATGTAAGAAAAGAAATATCCATGTTAATCGTCAATCTCGTTGTAAGACAAGTACAACAGTCAGCACAAGCAGTGAACTTAAAAATGGAACCAAGGAAATATTTAAGAAAAAGGCTTCCACAAGAAAAGATGTAATAGTAATAGAATTTACAATGTAGAAAAATTTCAAGTGTTATTGAAATCGTTAGTTGTGTGCATCCTTAGTTGAAAATAATTGTGTTTATCATAATGCTTAGAACTCAAGGATAAGTCCAGTTTTGATTTTCTTTGAAATATGTTGTTGAAATATATAAGCTGCAGCTTTGTTAATTGCTTTTGATCAACTAAAAAAAAGAAACAAAATAATGAGATCAATATTCATTTTGTACTATGTACGCAGTTAATAGTAAAAAAGGTCATAATGCTTTGAAAAAGCTGAGTGTTATATTAGATGTGCCATTTTTTTTTTACCAAAGTCAGCTTTTAGGGACTGTGAAAAGAAGTTGTTAAAAGTTGGTTCAACTATTGCAAAAGTTGCTATGAAAAATGTGGATTTTGAAATAAAATAGCTGAATTATCAAGAAAAGGAGTCGGCAAGCGACGATGTATCTTGTAATAGTACTTGGCCACTAAACATTTAATGGGTGTGTATCAGATTTATCCATTGATATGGTTTAAGTTGTAGGTATAGAAGTTATGTCAAATAACTGCCACATATGTGTTCGAAACAAAAAAAAATTAAATCTATCCAGTAATCACATTTGTTCACAAAATCATTCTGGTTCATCATATAGCAAGGAATCTGATGTTACATATCGCATCTTCCAACATTATTACCTATTGAGATACCTGAAGTATTTGTCCTTTTAGGTGACGGTAACTCACAAGGTTTCTCAGTAGTAAAAGACATATACGGATAAAGACATATAGTGTCGCCAAATATGAGTGCATTTCGGTATTCATTCAGTAAAAAGTTAGAACCCATCTTTACATACACAATCAAGCCAGAAAAGTTTAGGTGGAAAATAGAAAACTTCCCAATTAATTTACTCATAAATTACAAAATTACTACTGTACTGCTGTTAGAAGTAAAGCTGGTGACTCTCCGGCAAAGCAAAGCACTGTAACAACAGAATTCTATCACAGTTATTCAGCAGTGGATCAGCCATTGCACGGCCAATGCTCGAAGGAACAGTTTTGTTGGCGTAAATTACAAAGTGCTATTGCTTGCAAAGTAAAGGTAAATGAAAAATGCAAAAGGCGCCTTGAAAACTATTATTAATTCCGTTCAGTCCGCATACTTTGATTTACGTGATCAAAATTTATTTTTGAAAAATGTCACCAGGGCAAAACACAGAATTCAATAATTGTTTCCACGGTTGCTTATGAAAAATAATCTCGGAAGATTTATTAAGTATTTATTTACCGTGAAGCATTCGGTATGAGAATATATATATTTGTAATACATTTTAAGGACGGTTATAAAATGATTCCTTAAAGTATAATATGCTTTAGATGGAATTTTGGGCAGTATGCAGTTAATGTCTTTAAGAAAGTTGAAATTATTCCAGTTGCTGAATCCAAACGACATTCATTACCAACAGTAAAAATGACCAGAAAGAAAATTTGAACTAAATGTAAGAAAATAAAATTTTTAAGAAAAGAGAAATAAAATATGACTTATAAAAGTGGGGGAAGGGGGAGTTTATTTGATATGTATACTTTTGTTTGTTCTGTACAAATTTTACCTTTAAATCCATTTTTTGAAGGATTGAATTTTCAGTACAGTTACAATTTTTGAAATTTATTATTGCAAAAGAATAATAATATATTGTGATAAGGTTCGGTAGAAATGTTTTTCATATTGTTATTGAGAATCTGGATAAAGAATTTTGTAAAGTATAATTTATAAGTGGATTTATTCACATTTTATTGCACAAGAATAGAGAGATTTTAAAAATAACATTTGTTGTTTCTTAAAAATAACATTTGTTGTCTCACAATAACACTGCAAATATTATGAATTATTAAGATATTTTAGTTCCGCTTTCTGTACAGATATATCTATACATTTGTTAAATCACAATATTACAGAAGGATTTTTTTGGGAAAATAGAGAATATTTTGATATTAAGCTATTTTGTCCCTTTTTTCATGCTAAAAATTTGTATTTTATTTTTTTTATTATAATAAAATTTTAAAGCAATTTTCTATATATATTCAAATTCGATCGTTATTAAATATTAAAAATAATATTCATTTTTTTTTTTTTCGAAATCATGGCTCCGAAAGTAATCGGATACCGTAAGAAAGAAAGCTCAGGTAAAAAACAAGTTAATAATTTCTTAAATATATTAATTTTAATCTTCAATTCTGTTAACACCTGCAAGCGCAATCATCGCACCTCTCTAAGCAATTTACTCTTACGTGCCTAGTTTTATAACTCTGAAGAACGGTTAGTTTCCACCGTGTTGGGAGTAAATTGGGAAAAGTAAACCTATGTGAAGACACCATGTCAAGCGTCCTGAGAGTTAATGAAAGCTATTTTTATAGTCCAGTGAATAATGGTTTAATTGTGAAAGTGAAAACTTAATGAGTGAATTTAGGGAATTTAAGGGGTCTCAGGACTCTTAACGCTTATGCGTGTATCGAAAAAATATCATTTTTCAAAACAATATAATTTACCCATGAAACAAAGCAGTTTATTGAATCCCTTACCAAACAATATTCATATTTATTTACATTTGTTCACATATTTTCATAAGATTTAAAGGAATTTTTAAAAAGTTATGATAAAAAATATATTGGACATTTTTTCAAAATTAAGAAAATCAATATTTTGCTGCACGCATGATTCTGAAGCATATTATTTAAATTTACTAAAGTGATGTTACCTTATGAAAAAAGTTCAATTTCAAATTTATACACACTTTTTGAGAAATTTAGAGGAAAAATAATCTTTTTAATACAATTATTAAAAAAAAATTGAAATTTTAAGGAAAAATCCAATTAAAATTCCCATAAAAGATTTTCTGTCAATAATTTGTTTAAAATTTGATGTATAAGTCATAAAGAAACCTTTTTTGAACACGTACATAATATTTCATACTGATATCTTAAATAGTTTCCTAGAAATCCTGCGCTCAAGTTAAAAATTTTTGTTCTGAGAAAAATGAAGTTAAAGTTGAAAAATAACAATAAAAGAATTCAAATTAACGTTCAGTTTTTTCTCGATAATTCTGGGAATTTTCAGAGTATCATTATAAATTTGGTACAAAAATGTTCAGAACAGATGAGGCTCTAACAAATATTTTTTCAAAAAATCAAAAATTTTGAATTTTAAGGGTCCTCAGACCCCTTAATATAGTGGTTGAGATCGTAGTAACAGGAATATAAGTATTGGCAATGAAACGAATTTGTGAAGTGTTAATATATTTAATTATTTGTGAAACTTTTTAAATGGTTCATCATGTGCTATTAATTCATGGATTACGTGAAGTGCTAGTAAAGATCCACATCTAAACAAAAGTGAACGTACCATAGAAAAATAGCGTTCCTGTTTTTGAGGTGAGAGAAATTTATTTATTTTGCTTTCTAAATTTTACTTTACTGTATCCATAATTGGAAAAAAATGAATAAATGAGAGACGAGCTGATCCTTGTCTTTCATACACAAGAATTAGAATTAATAATTCCCGAGGGAGTAAACGTTGTTAAGAAATATTATTGAGAATTGTGACTTATTTATTAATGACATTGAATTTGAGTTCAAAATGCTATTGAATATATTGTTGGGGAAACCAAACAATAAAGGAATGAGAGAGAATCAGTTAATACACAAAAAGGAAACCTGATAGTAAAGAACATAGTGACAAAAAATACCACTGTCGAACCCATATTCATCACCCAGTGCTGACAACATGTAAAATTAATCAAAAAGTGTTTTTAAATTGCTCTCTGTTTTTCATCATAAGTAGTTTCTCAAACCTTCCAGAATATTCCTTACGTTTCCATTGCAGTTGCTATATTTCTCCCTAATATATAAAGTCATATATTCCTAGTCTGAGAATGTTCTCAGACAAGTATAGCTGCTCTCACATTGTTAATAAAGCCACCTTTTCAGATATCTATTGTGTGTTAAATTCAACCTGCTCCAACATCTACGTGAATGTACATATATATATAATTAAATATATATATATATATAATATAGTGATATTTATATATATACTTATATATATATTGATATTTATATAGTACGATATTATATATATATATATATATTGTATATATGATATTTATATAAATACTCAATATTAACATATATATATGTTATATCGTGATGTATCGGCATCTTATCTTGTCTATCTATCTATCCAATATCTATCCATCTACTCTATCTCTATCTGTCAATCATCTATGTCTATGTGTATGTATATGTATAACCATAATAATATGTATTATATATGTATGAGAAGTGATGATGATATTGTGTGCATTGACATTGACCTTATTACATTGGTATTATTGTTATTGATGACGTGACAGTATTGTGATGGCGTACATGAAATTGCATTGAAACATATTCTTATGACCTTATTTCTGTATTTTTTTTCTACCATCCCGACTGCATCTGTAAATAATCTTTGTCTACATTTTAGTACTAAGTATTATTTTTACGAAAGAGAACTTTAAGAACACAATGAAAAATTCAATCTGTTGGTGTAATAATGCGATTATGCAAAGTTAAATCACCTCGTGACATCGATAAATTTTAAACTTCTATATTAATAATAACTTATTTATTAAATAGACTATTTGCTTAAAAATATTGTGATACTAAAAAGTTATTATGTTTCTAGATTAATGATTTCTGAAATATGCATAGTAATATACATTTAAATGAAACATAAAGTGATGCGATATTTTTTACTAAATATAGATTTGTTACGGTTCAAAATATTATAAAGAGAGTGAGAGAAATGTATGATGTTTTATATCAAAATGCAATTCAATGTCTTGTGGATTTTGTTCATAATTAATTTATAATTCTAATTTTGGGTCATGAAGAAAAATCCTTTTTAAATCACAAATTTATTTTATTAGGATAACGATCGAAGTATTAAACTATAAAAAAAAAATCTGTGAAGCAGGTCATGAGTGTAAATCACGAAAATCTGTACGATTTGAACATAAAAATTAGATGGGAAAATAAACATTATAAACTGCAGATTTTAAATTATTTAGTAATTTTCTAAAGCTAGCAACTATGCGTTAAAAAAGATGATTCTCATAAATAATTTTGAATATATGTTTAAAGAGTTATATTCCCGAAATTTTTTAATTTAATTGCACTTGACTTACTTGAAGAGAGTCTCAACAAACGAGTGAATAATTAGTTGTTTTGAATACTTATAATCATTTTCCTAATATTTTTTTTCACGAAGTTTCACATAAATAAATAATTTAATATAAAACAAAAGAATAATAAGTAAAAAACTATCATGTTTTTCAAATATGTTTAGTTAAATATTCAGTTCTAAAATTTTGTCAATTCCTCCAAAATTTGATAAGGAAAAATCTACATAAATGTTATATTTTAAGAATAAAAAGTCTGGTTAAAAGTAATTTAATTATTACTTAATTGTTGAAACGTCTACTTTTAAATATTATTCTATTAAATACCAATTTCATTGCTTGTGTTTTAATAAGAGTTTTAAAATTTAAGTAAAAAAGAGGAAATATATATTTTTCATCATTAAAATGTGACACCATAAATCTTCAAGAACGAAATGTGCGTAGTTGACACATAATTGGTAAAAGGTTATCTTAGGATCATGACTTCAGTACTCGCCTAAAGAAGGTTAATTCCGAGGAGGAAAAAAGTAAAAAAAAAATTTTTTGGTGTCTTAAATTCTAGTAATATATTTTATTTCAATAATTATTTTTGCTCTTTTTATCCACTTTTATCAAATTAGGGTTCTCTTAACAGGTATCAAGCCATATTATAGAATATAACCAAATATGATATTACTATGGTAAAATTAATTTTATCACTTTAAATAAATTAAAACTATTGTGTAATATGTAAACTAATGCAGAAAGTTATAAAGTTAAGTTTATAATTTCAACCATAAAACTGATATAGTATTTTTATCACTTTAAGCAAATTTATCAATTGCTTAATTTATAAATTCAATGTCACCTGAATAGCGTCATATTATTTGAAATTTTGTAAAAATATATAAAATTCGGGCTTTTAATGATTGATATATAAGATTAGTATATCCAGAATGTATTCTTGAATATATAGAGAGCAAAATAACGTTTAAGAATGTAATTCAATAAAGTTACAAATGAAACATTTATTAAACTAAGAATTCAGTGCAACTTCAAACTGTATTGTAAAAGGAAGAACGCATCTATATACGATTCAGCTCGCCACTATTACAGAACAACTAATACTTCTTTTTCCAACATGGCGCGAACTATATTTTTTGCAATCTTGTTCATTTTTGCCATACACTGTTCACATCTTATACAATACAAAAATAAATAAATAAACAATACATAAAACTAAATATCAATTATTGTCTGCATAATAAATATTATAAAACTCTATAGAAGTAAAATCAAATGAAATGATGCCTAATCCTTGACAATTTGGCGAAGATAACCAAACTGTGAAATATCGTGGAATACAGAGAACATTCAGTGCATCTTTTCCCACCTGATGCAAATACAAACATTACGTCCGTATATACTGTCTCATAAAAATTGGTATAGATAAAATTATAAAAGTTTAAAGCTTATATCGTTGAACCACAAAAAATTACGAAGCATATCGTCTTTGACAAAAATTTGAAAATTAATAAGCATTCTATTAATTGTGCAAAAAGGTTTTTAAAAATATATGGAAAGCTATATTTTTGTAATTGTAAGTATGTATATGTAGTTAACTATATATTTTCATAATGAAGATAACACAGAAAAGAAAACATTACGCTTTACTTAAAAACTATTTAATGGATCTTCATTTGCTGTTTTTAATACATAGTACTAAGCAAGAGTTGAAATACTAGATTAAATTATTTCATTGATATTGTTTTTGGAAGAATCACGAAATTGCATAATTAATATTAATAGATAGTTGCACATAACACGTACATAACAAATGTTCAAAAAAATTAAGGAATTAAAAAAATTTACAGCATTTTCGAGAAAAGAATAATTCTCAAGAAGGAAAAAGAATAAGTAAACCTTATAGCAAATTTAAAAATATAAGCTACGCAATAAATAAATAAATAAAATTAAAAATTCTCTTGAACGTAGATAATTTGCTGTTTAGCGTTTTTTAGATTCAACTTTAAATGATTTTCTCTTATATATAAATAAGAAAAAAAAGATAATCATACATATAAATTAATGCACATTTCAAATCTTTTTATTTTATTATAATCACTATAATTATTTATTAGTATTTCTCATTTCGATCGGTATTACATTAAAATGTCCCGTTAAATAGTTTTTTTCATTACAAATTAGAGAGTATAACAAATTTCTTTGTTCTTATTATAACTAAAGGGTTATAAAGTTTCTTATTACTAATAATAAATAATAAGCAATGAGATAATTTTGCTTTAAATTTATGTGTTATTTATGTTAAAAATAGAACCATTGTTAAAACGTTTAGAAGTTTTTTAAATCTTACATACAAATTGATTCAATTTTTAGCCTTATCCAAGAATAGATACGAGATATAAAATATTGCATGTTTTAAAATATAGATACAATAATAAAAGATTTAAAATAAATATATCAGGCATCAAATAGTTCACTTTAAAGGAGCCCTGATAGTTTATTTGACTTGAACATTCGAAAAATTAATGTGACCTGTTATATATTAAATTCAAATATGCTTCAAAATTATCTCATAATCTCTCATGAAAGTCAAAAAATTGGGAGAGATTTCAGATATAATTTCCATTATTTATCTGTAGTTTGACATTATGAATTTAATCATACGTCTTTTTAAATCACAATTTATGTTGCGTGACTTTTTTGAAGGTAAACTTAACAAACAAAATGAGTTTAAGAAAAAGATAGTCCTTTCTGGTAATGTAAGAGTAGTAGTATTATATGATAGTGCATTTTAAAAAATTTTATTTCGAGTTTCATGACCCTTTCACCAAAAGCATCTTCATTATAAAAATTATGATTTAGATAAAAGCATTTTTAGAATAAATCAATACTTTTATTGTGAATTTCGTGAACAACAATATTCTATTTTAAAATGAACGTTGTGTGCGGAGCTACCTGCTTAACTTTTTGTGCTAAAACTTTTTTCTATCTTATTATTTGTGTGATTATTCGTGCAAAGGTTTTATGTGTTCTCTCTTCTGAAGCTTGGTATAATATTTTGCCCAGAGTCTACAGTATAATGTTTTATAAACCAAATTCTCTCGACTTTGTTTTTATCTGTAAAAGAATGTCTTTGTAATAATGAATTTTAAGGCATAATTAATATGCGACATAATATACTTTTTTTAGTTTATATTCATAAAATGATACATAAATATTCCCACAGGTAGAAATGATGAAAAGGAATATAAGAAAGTTCTTTAAATCAGCTGTAGTGATAATATGCCTGATTGGATTTCTGCACCAGACTTTTCAATTTTTGTTTCTGTACTGGACTTACCCAACGGTTGTGGATATTCAAGTATCGGTTCCATCAGAAATAGAAATACCAGCAATTAGTTTTTGCAATGGCGATGGGTGAGAAATGTTATTTGATAAATTTCCATTTATTATTACATTTGTGAATCTTACAGTAATTCTGTTTTACAGACTATAGAAATTGTTTAAACTAGAGTTGCTTTAAAACTTTGGAGTCTAACTTCATGGGTGAGTGAACATATCTTTAGTGTTAAATAACAACAGTTTTCTCTAAGACAAAATCGTTCCTAAAAGTAAATTTTTAATGTACCTCATGGATTTCTGCAAACATGTAACGTGGATACACAAGTTCGAAAACATGCAACCAAAAAGGAAGTAATAAAGGTTTAGTTCAATAAAGAAAACTATTTTCTGATTATTGAAAATAATTTTACTAAACCAGGTTGCATAATATTTTAATAGTTTGAGTGTAATTTCAATCTTTTATTATGTATTACGTTCATGTAGCATATTATTTTTGATAAAGTAAAATTTAATATTTGACTCATAATAACACTATAATATTTAATGTATGTATGTATATACAATTTTATATCATAGCACTAGTTTTATTCAAGACAAAGAAGTAAACGGAAACTATCAGTTGTCTTGCATTCAATATTGAAGTAAATCTCCAAAAAGTTCGGAAAACTATTTAAAAGGAAAATGGGAGGATTTCTTATTGAGAAGATAGACATCTTAAAATTTAGCATCTATTAGTAATTTCATAAAATTAGTTCATTATGGATTTTAACCAGTAAATTAGTAATTTTAAAAATTTTCCCACTCAAAAAATTATTCTCGTAAAAACATCACATTTCGATATTGTGTATTAAAATTTTTAATTGAGATCTAAGGATGAATTAAATTTCTAATTCATGCCTACAAAGCACATTAATTTTAAGGTACATTGAAATAGAAAAATATTTGAGAAATCTTTTCTAAGATTAACAACTAATTTTGGTATTGATATTACATAATTGGAATCTACAGGATGAAAATTGTTCAGATTTATTGTAACATAAAAAATGTAAATTTTTTGTAACATTAACTAAATTAGAACAGAAAAGTATTGGTATTAAAATTAAATATATTCTAAGATTCTCTTGGTTTATAAGACTCAGTTAATGTCAAATATTTTTAATTGATCAGAATTACGTTGGGCTATTCGCGATTTTCTCTTCACTATCTCATTAATTTTACAGTAATTTCAATTACATAAATTAACAATTTTGTTTCCGACCCAAATGAAATGCGTTTAGGCAAATAAGTGATTAAGAAGTGCAGATATTTTCATTAGAGATAGTGATATGTGAATTAAATAGAATTGAAAGGAGATTAAGGAGAAACGGGAAAACAACAAGATAAAGTAATTTATGTTATGGTAATAAGAAGAATGTGTGTTTTGAGCAGAAATATTTTGCCGTGCATAGAAATTTTGGATAGACTAGGACTCAAAGCTGTCGGAGCAATGGTAGGAGGTACTCGCTTCTTATTCAAGTAAGAGAATTATTTGATAGATTATAGAACTTGTTTACACTCACGAAAGTGTATTGACTGTGGAAAGCATTATTTGAGGATTAAATAAAGATATTTTGAATATAACTGACTATTTTAATTAATTGACCTATGTATGAACTTATGTTGAAACTCAGATCTGGTGATTAACTTTAAGAGGACAGACTAGACGGAGGATAGAATACCGTCACAACAGTAACTGAATTTATAAGCAAACAGAAATTTGTTTAAGCAAAGGACAAAAATCATTGTTATTTAATAACATTTCTCACAAAATAGGGAATCTAGTTTTTTGTCAAATGGTTTTCAAAACATCTGAAGTATTTTCTTCTTCTTTTGTCTTCTTACTCAACAAGATTATTGATTTAAATATACCAGGAATATTTATACTTCACTAAGAGAGATATATTTATGATATATTATTAAATATAAGACATTGTAAGTATGTACTGTTGCTACAAATTAAAAAAAATTCCCTTTTAGTTGATTATTTTCATAAGTATTGGACAGATTTAATGAAATTAGGTATGTGTATGTGCATACATAGAATATTATTCCAAAACAATGCCATACAAAGTTATGGTACATGTGTATGATACCATGTAAGGCTCATTAGAGCTGGAAAGTCTAAAAGAGAGATTAGGAGATAGAATCAAAAAATGGATTATAAGAAATCTGGTTTCCTGATTTAATTGTATAGGTTTCACAATGTGTAGACCGTTTATAAATCCCACTGACAGATGATCCCACTCCTCAAGGAACATTGTTTTTAGATCCTGGCTCTAAGCGGCAGAAGACGAGTAAAAATATACTTCTTAGGAGCCTCCCAAAATACTTTATAGGGTTAAAGTCTGGAAATATGGCTGATCAATCCACCCGGTGAATATCCTCATTTTCCAGAAGCCTTTGTTAACGAGTGTTACCATTCATAAAAATGGAATTGGGGACGATACACACTCAAAAATGATCATAAGGTTCCATGATTTCAATTCACAGCACAGAGCTTCTTTCAAAGATAAAGAAGCCTGTGTAAAATTCTAACTTAATACAGGCCTTTAACATTAAAATCCCATTGCCGATCCTATCTCTTTTTCAAATGTTTTAGGACATGTAGCGTATTCCTGGTTCTAGAAAGATGAAAACACTTTGAGAATCAGTGCTTAACCTGGATATTAGCTCATCAATGAATAGAATATTATCCCACTGGTCCTTGCTTTAAGTTCGGTTTACTTTAGCCAGGATAAAATAGTTTTTCTGTGCGCAGAAATTCGTGGGTCGCAGACAGAAAGCCATATGGCAAACAAATATGTTGTGTAACCATCCAGAAACAGGTAACCCTTGAAATTTGTGGCCATGTGACCATATGATATCTAAGAGACAACTGAAAAACTGTTGCAATCCTGTTACGTCTCTCTGAAGTGAACAAATGTCGATCTTTAACGGTTGTCGTAGTTTTTGGACAACCCCACCCTTGCTTTTTCTGTAAGAATCTAGTTTCATTAATAACCACAAGATACGCTCAACGCTGGTCTTTGCATTAAAGTATCTAGCATTCTATACTTGTGAATGGCCTTTCTCGTGATTCCCAACGATTTGCCTCGTCATTTCTCTATCCAAACGTTGGTTGTCACTCATTTTAAATGTTTATTTCTGAGATTTCCCCGAATGCTACAAAAATACTGCAAGAAAATCGCCGAGTTTTGCAAATGCGCGAGTGAGAAGTAAAAAATCTCTTACGAAGTAATTTTATTTAAATGTACACCTCCACTCGCAGAAGTATAGTTACGTAATTGATGCTAAAAATTTACACATTTGTTGGAAGCATTAGTACAGTTAAATCCTCCAAGATGTTCATTATTTTGAACATCAATGTACCTAATAATGTTATGATATTTACTATATATGCTGTACTTATAGTAATAATTACAAATATTCTTTGAACGACATTTAGTTTGTTGAGTATTCGTACATGTCCTACGTGAAGCCTTTTTACGAAGAGGAATTTTTTTGTTAATCCTTTTATATTTTTTAGTATCGTTGGCTGAAAACAGCAACGATAAGTATTTTTTTTTTTTTACTAAAAAGAAAATTTTCCAAATATATAAATTAGAAATTTATTACATAACATATTTAATTAATCTCTTTAATTAATGCATTATTGTCTTAATCAGAATTTTGTAATTCCGTTGCATATTTCTAAAAGTAAATATATTTAAATTTATTTCAGAGAGAAGTTTTCCTCACATAATTTTCAGATATTCATACAAATGACAATAATTCTTAGTCACCACTTGCTTTGTTACAACAATGTCTATGTAAATATTTGAGTAACTGTAGTGCTCCCTGTAGTATCTTGGAAGACTTGAGCCAGTGTGATGTCTGTGCTTTTGGTGCGAAGATATAGTGAAATGAGTTACGACATTAAAAATATAACAAAATCTTTATTTTAAGATTACAGCCTTGTAGCACTCCCAAGAATGCCAATTTTTACTGCTCTTATGCTATAAAAACCTTTAACCACCTCAAAATTAAGCACTATTTCTCCCTCTTTGCGGACGTTACTGTGAACGCCGCGTAGTGAAGGCTTCTGAATCATTGCCTAGTGGTGATGGGAACACTACAGGAGCAAAACCTAAAGAATAAAATGACTTATTTTTAACCTGGAAATGCATTTAATGAATTAAAGGATTAATATAGGTATCTTGAAAATACTACATTTGTTTTTTAAAATGCATCTCAAATTATATTAAGTTTACTTACAATTTAAGTTTGCTTCTTTATTTATAATTTCAAGATCATACGCTAAGCCCAATGGCTAAAATCAAATTGCATCGAATATAGTTAAACATTACTTCAGAAGATTACAAAATCACATAGCAACGTTAACACATCCTTATGTTTTGGATTGCTTTATTTTTTGATCGAACAATTTGAAAATAAATACATCTTTAAAAGTAACATGTTAAATTTAAGTAATTCTGAATTCTAGTGTTTATTTTCTGTTGGGGGTTTATTTATTCGCTATTTTGAAAAGGTAAATTGCGACACTTCTTCATGAACATAGTTATAACTGTAAGATGTTATTTCTATTGCTTGATGTATGACATTGCCAACTCTTGAGTTACTTTCATTTCAACATGGCTGACTGGTCTTTTTTTCACTAGGTTGTTTGAGGCAAAAATGTTTTACTTAGTCATAAAAACAATAATTGTAATCCTTAGAAAAATAGGTCGTTCTTAGCACCTTTCCATAATACTTATTGTAGACGGACGAAATTGATATCACTGTTAAAATTCAAAGATAAAATAAGTTATGATATTAATGAATAAATTAATTTAATTAACATAGTTAATTTATTATTTATTATGTTTCCTGTTTTTAACAGCTCATTACGAGAAGATGAATAATAATTATATTTTATTGAAAAGCATTTTTTAAAGAGAATCGTTTTCTTTGCCGGACTATCGATTCGATTACTTCCTGTACAATTCAAGATAATTGTATGAAAATCAACATTTGAATATTTCAAGAAATGAAGAATACAAATATTAAAAAATATAGTACATCACGATTTGTTTTTAACTATATTTATCAATTATTATTTTCTATGAAATGTTTACTTTTTTTGTATTTTTAGAAATGAAAAATAATTCCCTATAAGAAATGGTTGAAAATTTCAGATATTAAAACATTTAAAATACTTATTGTAAATTAGAAAATCCATTTTTAAACTCATATAATCTATAATTGAATAAGCAGTTTCAGGAAAAAAATGAGAATCAATCTAATTTTATGATGGTAAGTCAATTACACATATACACAAAAAAGCATCATTGTAATGAGAAGTTTTTTACTGTGCTAAAATAAATTTGATTAAATAATCCCTTAACTTCATAAATTAAACCTCATTGAGTTAATTAAAGTGGTATCATTTTTTCCCAAATGCAATGAATGTGCAAATGTTAAGAAAAATATAAACTTTTTTTATAACTGTACATAATTAATCGATGGATTTCCTACTGAAAGCAGATTAATCCAAATTCGATAGAGAAACTGCATTAGAATAAAATGAGTTGTAAAATGTACATAAATGTCATCTATTTTTTCGAAGCTATTCCATAAAAATTGTTTCTCAAGGCTTGTAAACTAAGCAATAATATGAGTAAAAAAAAACTACGTTATTACAAATAATATTCAAGTAATTATTACATTATAGTCATTGTGTGTATGTGTGTGTAAGCAAAAGTATCAGCAAAAATGTATTTAACTTAGTGAAACGATTGCACAGCTTTCGTACAAATTCAGTCAAATTTTTAGAAATCAAGTTTAGTTCATTAGATTAAAAAAAAAAACTCTTTGAAATGCAAACTCACTCGAATCTAAAAAATACTACTCTAAAACTCTTTCTCTCATTTCTCATTCGAATTTTCAGGGCCTATTTGATGTAAGGTCGCTGAAACTTCGGTCAGACTATTTGTCATTTGCAAAAAAGTATCTCCTTGATAAATCAAAATTATTGGAGATTAAAAATATTTCGTTGGTCGCATCATAAATGTAGGAAAAATTATATTCTATTGAACATTAAATACTTACTATCTGCATTTCAATTCATTGAGAACATAAAATCTTTTAAAATCACAAATTATGTTTGTTAATTTTGTACTTTGTCAGGCAATAACTCATAAATCTACAGAAAATAAAGGTCGCATGGATCTTATGTTCTGTAAATCGACAATATACATAATTCGATAATATTTACTAATGACAATATCAAGTTTGATAAGTAAAATCACTTGTTTCTTAGAATGCTATGATTTAAAAAAAATATTTCTTTTAAAAACTCATTGATATTGATGAAGGAATAACATTTAGAAACAAATAGTTTCAAATAGGTCATAAAGATTGTTGGACTACATGCACAAGATATAAAATTCAAGCAAGGATACACTTTTATTTAAAACAAATATATTTTTATACGAGACATAAGAAGAAGTGAATTAAGAGAGAAAATGATATAATCTCTTCAAGTTATTATAATTACATAAGTTTAGCCTATTCCTCTAGATTTACTAAGACTTTTCCTAATATCACGTGAGAGAGAATAAAATTTCAATAATCTGGGTTTAATCCAAATCCTATTAATGCGTTGTTATGTTAAGCATAATTTTAGTTTTGAACGATTAACTTACATATAGTTTATTTGGGATCTTTTCTCATCACATTTCCAGCATAATAATATAATTTTATATCACTTTTACACCACTTAGAAGCTGGTTTGTGTTACTGCAATGCACGATCGTGTTTGTATTATTGTATTGTATGTTTATATATGTTTGTAATATTACATTACACAAACATGTTTATATTGCAACATAGAAGGAATATATTAGCGTTATTCCCGTATAAGTACATCCTTGTATTGCAGGAGTATGTATAATTATTCTTATATAATGTCTTATTAATTACTCAATAATTAAGTTTACTCATAATAAGACGAGGAATAAAATTAGTATTTTATAGGTAAAATTCAAGAGGAAACACGTGCTTTAAATAATGACTTTTCCATGATCAAAAAATTGCACTGTACAGCACTGTATTTATGTTTTTACAAAACTAGAGGAGTTAAGACTTTGTTTCCTAACTTGCAGTATTCCATTATGTCTCGTAAAATTCGAAATTCTCAGAGATGGAATTGCCAACTAAATATTTGGAGCTGTAATAAGATTTTTCGGGTGTGTATGGAGCAACAATGACTATTATCCCCTTCTCTATTGTGCCTTTTTCACAATGTTTAGTCGAAGGCTGGAACAATACCAAAAGATTAAATATTCAAGAAAACATAACAAAATGTGACCAAGTATTTATATATTCTGTTTCAAGCCCCACATAATCTAAAAATGCGATTATAATCAGAGCAAGTTGGAAAGACAGAAAGTCTTTCCAATCCTTTCTTTTCAAAAGAACGACTCGTTAAGTGTCCACTAGCAAATCTACTAAAGGTGGTTAGAATGCCTCCTTAACAGTGAGGACACCATCAGGGGTTAGACTGTTATACCATGAGTAAATTGGAGGGGTTTTCCTAAATCGATAATTTACTCTAAGAGATTATAGCCTTTTCTCAGCTCCATACCCCTCATTATCTAATAAGTAAATCAAAAGTGTGTCTCTGTGTTTTCAAATACTTTAGAAATGATTCAATAATGATTGATATAATAATTATTGACAAACTCTCGATCTTTGCGAACTTCTGAAGGTCTTAGTTTTTTTAGTTACATGAATAAGATGACCCCGGCCATATTCTGATCAATAAAACAAGGTCAGATTAGATTTTGATCTAAGTGAATAAAATACATTCATAAACTTTTGGGTTATGGTCACATCTGCTTACTCGTATTAAATGTCTTCTTAAATGTCCACAAATAGTAATAACTATAAATAATTTTAAAAAATATTCAACTTTTTCCTAACAGCTCAATAAATCTGGGTCCTGTCATTTTTTAGGATACGACCTGATGTCATCTGTGATTTAGGACGATTCTGCAGGAAATTAAATATGTTGCAATTACTTGCCCTATGTGAGGCTGAGCCAAAAGGATGCATTGAAGGGAAAATGCCATCAAAAAATTTTACAGTAAGCATTTTAAAACATAAAACTGAACCATGTTAAATCATATATATGTGCGTTTAGAATTTTAAAGTGCATTTAAGAGACATAAGAATGACACGTATAGTGTGATTGTGCTATGTGGGTGGTCATTGTCGGGAGCTTGAGGGCGCTTTGTGTCGGTCGAGTCGTGAATTCGAGTCCTGACTCCAATAAAGACCTATCCTGTAGCAGGTCTGATGCACGTTAAATCCGACAAGACTAAAAATCTTCATTTATGCATGATTAAAGGATTCCCGCAGATTCCTTCGTCTCCCTTCATGTTTAAAATTCCTGCTTCATTTGGCTCAATTCTTGCAAATAGATCTCTCTACAAAATACTTTGAGCAATGCCAGTTTAATTATGTCTACCCGGTATGCATACGCACATTTTAATTACATTATCTCATTTCATCTAAAATCACATGGGAACAAGCAAAATTTTAATTTGAATATAAATTGTAAGTCGTATGCGTTAAATATATTTTCAATCTAGTTAGCTTTACTTGAAGGATATTTTTCTTTGGTTTCTTCTTCGAAAAATTGGACAAAACATTATATTAGTAACATTAAATATAATATTTTACAATAGTTTGAATATCAGATATAGATGGTGATGTTTATAAAGTCTTTTTTACTTTATAATTTATTATCAGGAATGTCTGTTTCGAAACTGTCGTTTAAGAAACTGAATTTTATCGTAAATAATATCTGAATAAGGATAAAAAATGCTTTATTTATTCAAACCACTGAGTAAATACTTCTTGATATGAAGGATCCCAAATTACAATTTAATTTGAAATGTCGTTTAACTCATGCTAATTGTTATTGTAACTTTATAATCTTACATTGATACTTTACATCATTTTAGAACATATTTTGTAATTTTACTCTTAACCCTAATAAAATATAAAATAAGGATGGCAATTTGAATCAGATTTTGTCGCATTGCAGTTAAGATGGAAGAAAAGAAAAAGGCTGTGGGTTTTAATTTCATCATTTCTTATCAAAAATTATTAACTACCCTGCAAGATTTTGTTTCAGTCTACATAGTGGTTAACCGAGCATCTTTCAAAATCTTATCGTAAGAGTTTTTATGCATATGCTTGATACCTGCTATCCCCAGTAATGAACTTAAATTTCAAAAATATGTCGTAATCCTCTTCTCCTCAATTTTTTCTTGGATTTAAATAAAATATCTGTAAAAATTAATTTATTTTTGGCAGAAATTATTGCATTTAGCTTAAGGGAAAACATAATAATTACATTTAATTTAGTAAGAGAAATTCGGAAAATAATTTAATTTTTACTCTTTTGCATCATTAAATAACTTAACTTTTATCTTTCCAACGATGTATCACACTTCTTTGTCAAATAAACGGAAGACTTACGTTTTTTTCATTCTTCGTAAATTTTTGACCATTGAAAGAACCCACGTAAGTAAGAAAACAGTCTCTTATGACGTGGCATCTCGCTAATGCTTTACATATATTATTATCTCTATTTAACTTTTATAATTTCCTTACGATTGAAGAATTCACACCGATAAAGTTAATTGCAATTGGTTTTTACAGTTTTAAACAGTTTTTATTGTTTTTTGCGTGATTTTGACATATTGGGGGTAATATCGTTTGTTGTGTAACATATCCTACAAAAGTATCAACAATTTTAAAATATTTTTCGTTAATCTTGTCTTTCACACTCTTAGATTGCACTATCGCAAGTTGTATTTTATTGGTATAAGAGTGAGTTAACTTATTTAGAATGACACGAAGAAAGAGTATATTTAAAAACAGTAAAGTGTTGGAAAGTTAACCATCAGTAATGTTGAGACTTTTATTGAATCAAATGATAAAGTTGGAACTGTAAAAGAGCTATATTAAGCTATTCTTTCTTTCAGTATAATGGTTATGATGAAAATACAATTCTGCATACGAAATTATATGATTACTTGTTTTGAAGTAAGTTTTGGATAAATTTTTTCTTGCAAAAACTGTAATGGGAGCATATGTATGTGAGTTAAAAGGCGTTGTACTGCATTGAAGACTATTAATAAAAAGGACTTGTTTTCAGGACATCACATTTATTTGCACACATCTTTTCAAGCATAAATTAGATACACAATTTTACACAAGCACCACTTTTTCAACGTTCGTCTTTACCTGTTGGAACCAAACTCAATACTTAATTTCATATCCGTTGCCAGTAAATTATCTAAAATCAAAACTATGATTTGGTGTTGCCAAAAAAAAATCTTAATAAAGAATATTGAAAAAGGTATCACTTTAAGTTTAAATCGTCTGCCTTTAAAAGTCGAACAGATAAATCTTAAAAAAAAGTATCACATTAAATTAAATCGTCTGCCTTTATAAGTTGGACAGATAATATCTTAAAAAAGTATCACAATCGTTTGTTTTTAAAAATTGAATATGTCACAGCGTATACACCTCTCTTAAGAATTACAGATCTTTTGGAAATATTAAATCCCTTCAAAAACACAGCAACCTGTTTAGGCACCATAATTTCATTTGTTGTAGAGTAATGAAATAATATCCAGTGATGAATAACTCTGTTCAATTGCATCTGAAAGCTGATGTGGTTTTCATCGTGTTCAAGTAAAAGAGGAAACGTATGACCACATCAAACATCATATTTCTCTATCAATAATAGAATTCACCAAGCTAGTATTTATAGATTTGGAAAATCCAGAGCTTCTAAAAAAAGGTAATAATCCTTTATACAAACCAAGATTTTATAAAAATTTAATTCCTTAATTAATAATAAAAGTATAAATGAAGAATTTAAAAGCGATTTTCTCAGAGCACAGATTTTTCAGATTCATGGTGCCTTTTGTTCAACATCTATGAAACTTTAGAATTTTGTTTTTTCATGACATGCATCTTATGCTATATTGCATATTAACACGGGGGGGGGAAATTTATGACTTTTTGAGAATTATTTATTTTATGCTATGGAATTGTGCAAAAATGCTAATTTTAGTGTGATTGTAAATAAATAATTAGTAAAGACATTTCTTTTTTACTTAGAAAAATAACATATTAAAGTATATAAAATAAGTTATGCTAACTTTCATAAGAATTTCGTAATCCTATCTTACGCCGTTTTTAAGAAAAGGTTACATAAATGTGCCGAATTTAACATGGGAGAGATTGGGCTTTCCCGTTCCCCTTAAAATATATTCAATTTAATAATTTATCTTTTTCTTTAATTTTAATATTTGAAAAGAATATTACTGTGCGCTTCAGTATTTTATCATTTACTTGAATTCTAATATTTAATAAAGAATTTAATAATTATTTTTTTAAAAAAGAAAATTAGCACCTTTGATGTTGACATCTGTTCTTCGAAACACATTGCATAAGACAATTTTCATTATTATAATTGAGGGAATAGTACTTTTAGACAAAGACAAAACAGAAATCATTGCAGACTGACTCGAAAAAAAATTCCAGTTCAATAATATTGTAAATGATACTACAGACAAAAGAGTTAACCTATTGTTCAAATGTTTTAGTAATGAAAATAATTTTTAACATCTCTACTCCCTTCTGAAAGAATAGAATATGTTAAAAAGATAAAAGCAATAAAACCCCTGGAAGAGAAGGCATGGCAAATAAAATGGTCGAAAATCTTCCAATCAAACTTTTTTATTGATATCCCGAACATTACCAATAACATTATTAAACTTAGATATTTCCCTCAAAATCGGAAAACAGTTTTCTTTATACCAATCCTCAAACCTTAAAAAGAACCAACATTCCCTAAAAATTACAGATCTATTTCGCTTCTCCCTATTTTAAGCAAATTAGCTGAAAAAAATAATTCTTATAGGGCTAAATACTTACCTCGACTTCAAAAATATCATCCTTGAACAGCATGGTTTCCTTATAGCACACCAAATGCTCTGAGTTGTCGAATGCATCAAGTCAGGTTTTGATAAAAATCAATCAACTGAGCAGTGTTCTTAGATATTCAAAAAGGCTTTCAACCATATCTGGCAATTAGATCAATCTATAAACTTATTAAATATGATTCCCTCTCTAAATTAAATACCCTGATGAACTCATATCTTCAAAACCAAATTTTACAGTCAGAATTAATGATTCTTATTCTGAAAATAGAAATATCCTTTCAAGAGTACTTCGGGTAATCTTATCTCTACAACATTATTCGCTTTATTAGTAAATGATGTCTCCAAAATTCATACCATCCTATGCATGTATGTCTATGGCACTGAAATTCTCGTACACCACGAAAACCTAAAGCAGTAGCACGTGTTCTCTATAGACACTTCTTAGCCCTCAAAAGAAAGTTTATCGACTAGAAAATAACTTTAAATATAAGAAAAACTAAAGCAGTTCTCTCCCCCAATAAAAAAAAAAAAACACATCGATCTAAATATTTATCTCCATGAAAATAAAATTCTCTGGTTCAAACAAACCACAAATACTCTCTTCGAGTTGATCCTCGATAAAACACTATCATTCAGACAACACAAGGAATAGGATAAGGACAATTTTTGAGCAGTAGCCTGTACACTCTATCTCCTAATTTCTCGGAAATCCAATTTAAATCGAATAAACAAAATGCTTATCTGTACTCTGATTCTCAGATCTATCATTACATATGCCTGACCTCTCTGGGTTTTCGCAACAAAAACAAATATAACTGAAAAAGCTCGAAATTCATTCATCAGACAAATTGTAGGCAGAAGCTGGTGTATGTGAAATGTTGAACTACGAGTTGCTGTAAAGTATTCATCTATAAAAAAATTCATTGCAAAAATTTCAAAAAACATTCTTTAATAATATAATAATATTGCGATAACTCTGGTGATAAATCCCTCAATAAAATTGAAAAGTATACTTCAAATCATCATACCAGAAGCCCAAGAAATATCTTACTGATTAACTTCCACTCCATTTTCCAGCGAGCCAACCCAAATTCAGCCTTGCCACCGACTGTGATGAACTTCCAACGCAACTCGTAAGAGAGGCAAAAGCACTCTGCGCCCAACCCTAAGCCTAACAAGAAAGTTTGGTGAGACAATCTCTCATGAACCGAACCGACTATTTTTGTGGGGGAACTTAACCCTCTCGGGCTTTAATCCCCTGTGAATTGGCTATTAGTTGGAGGTGAGACTGAATTTTGGTTTTACACTTGCCCAGAAGTTAAGATTAAGATTTAAAAATATTAAGATTACAGAGCAATAGCTTCTGAGAATATTTAAATTAATTATTAATTTATGCTGAATATATTATTATATTATAAGAAAATCACTAGCTAAAGTTCTAGTGGGGTTAAGTTTAATCAAAAAGAGTAGTTGGTTGAAGTTTATGAATTTAGGCTTAAGATATTGCAGCAGTAGTCTATTTAATTCCTGCTTGCTTGTTCAGTCTGGTCACAGTGAGAGCGTGCGCTGTTATTGGTCGATGGTGAGGTGTGTTAATTCTTTATATATAGTTAGGTGGATGTGTAGGGGTGAGATTATATGAGGAATGGGATTGCGATTCCAGTATTTTTGTAAGTTAAGTGAAATTAAAGAATTAAAATTTCTCGTGGTCTGTGTACTTGAGGGTTGTTTCTAAGTGGGGTGTATTTTTCTATTTCTTGAATGGATTTATTGTTTGAGTTATCTATTTTTTGGAAGAAATTTACTGACAGTTTTTTAATGAAGTTTTTAAGTGTTGGGATTTTAATTGAGTATCTGATGTCTGTGTTTCTCATGTACCAGTGTGATTTTACGATCATTCTAATGGTGGAATTTTGTGATTTTTCTAATAATTCTAGTGTTGTGTTAGCACAGTGCGACCAGACTGGGATAGCATAGGTTAGGATGGGTCTTAGTATCAGGGTGTAGATAAGTAATTTATTACGTCTACTTAATGTAGGTTTGCGCGAGATAAGGGGGAATACATTATTTACTGCAGAATTGTACTGCTTTTTAATTAGTATTACGTGTTGTTTAAAAGTGAGTTTTTTATCCAACGTTACACCAAGATATTCGGTGTCTAAGGACCAGTGTATATTTTTGTTTTCCAGAAAAATGTCTGGTTCTATTTTTCTGTAGTTTCTGGAAAAGAAGACGACCTCTGTCTTGGAAACGTTCACTGCAATTTTCCAAGTAGAGTACCATACTTCTAGTTTCTGTAATTGTTCATTTAATGCTTGGCCTATTTTTGGTGAAAAGTAGTGTCTTGCTAGTATCACAGTGTCATCTGCATACATGCATATTTTTGTATTTTGGTGTTTAGGGATGTCGTTCACCTAATAATTGAACAAGGTTGTTAAGAGGATTCCTCCTTGCGGGATTCCGGCTTTGATAGTTCTTGGGTTTGAGAGATGATCATTGACAGTGACTTGGAAACTTCTGTTGTGAAGATATGAATTTATTATTTTTACTAGATAAGGGGGGGGGATTATAATTAATCATTTTGAAGATTAAGCCTGTATGCCAGACTCGGTCAAAGGCTTTCTGGATATCTAGGAAAACCGCACCAGTATTTTGTCCTTTGTAAAAACAATTCTTGATGTATTCCACCACTCGGAACAGTTGGTTTGCTGTGGATAGTCTCGGGACGAATCCGTGCTGTTCGTGGATGATTATATCATTGTCTTGGAGAAATTTTGAGAGTCTATTCTGAATTATTTTTTCGGCTAGTTTGCTGAGGATTGGTAGTAAAGAAATTGGTCTGTTGTTTTCAGGCCGGGTAGCTATCTCACACGACCGACTATTATCCCCTCTTCCCCCCCCAAAGAGGCTCTTAGATAGAAAGTCAAGACTATAGTGTCTCAAAAAATTCCTCGCTTTTAAATTTACTCTAGCATTTGTTAATTTTCAGAGTAAAATCTAAATGTCTCCATTTTTTCGGACTTATGATAAACGTAGAATCCTACGAAAAGCTAGCTCAAAAAGTCCATTCTAATTGCAGATCAGAGCCCAACCGGATTAAGCAATCCAGCAAACTTCATGCCATCCGTCACATTATTATAATTTCTTTCGTTATGAAAAATATTCACATATAAGTATTGCTTATAACTTTTTATATAATTATTAAATTTTTTAAAAATATTATTTATGCTGCACACACACAGATTACAATTTATTTTCATGTATTTTTTTACACCATACAAGAATTTAATAAAGTGTCGCGTTATTATGCTTTTTTATTTGACATTCATAGTTAAAAAATTCCCAGTAATTTACTGTTATTTTTTTGTTTCTAACAAATCGCTCAAAAATCAAGCAAATTATCAAACTTTCAAAAATCAGCACGAAATGACGGTAAGTCATTATATACAATCCATGGTAGGCAGCTTGCAACATTCCCCTCTTCATTTCCTTGGTGATCAAAATTCCTGATTCCCTACCTTCATCTTTGATGCTTCTAGGAACTATCTTTTACCTCTTTCAAATCTCATTCCGAGGGATATTTACTGGGAACTTTATTGTGGTAGTGAACTTTTAGTGAACTTTTTTAAGGAATCTTCCACTAAGTGTTGCAAGCCACCAGTGAGTGGTCTTCATTTTTTATACTTATTTTAGGTATCAAGATTTCAATGCAAGATTTTTAACTTGTCCAATATGTATTTTAAATTTTATGTCTCACGAATTATTTAGGCTTGAATTCACTTGTATTTTCTGATAATTTTAATTATTATTGGCTAATAAAGAATTTTGAAATCTTCTTTAATGTTACAGAGATAAACGGTTTTGTAAAAAAAAATATTCATTATCACCTTTTTAGTTTTTTCAGTACTTATTAAAACGATACTCCTCCATGATCGGAAGTGCATCATCAGTAAGAACTTTAATAAATGCATATAAACAAGTATTGTAGATGATAAACATATACATATCACTTAAAAATAATTTTTTCTTCATTTATTCTTCAATATTACCTTTTCAAGTTTATCAAAAACGATACGCATATTAGTGTTTTAAAATACATGGAGAATGTTTTTATACAAATAATAAATAGTAAATTTATGATAAAAATACATTTCCAAGAATTTATTATTGTGCAGTTTACGAAAGAAAACAATTTATTAATTTCGCAATTCTCAATTCTCCTAAAATTTAAATCACTGAAATTGAGTACAATATCAGTAACAATGATTAATAGCTTCTGCTTTATTTCATTTCTGAATAAAATAAAAGGTAAAAAGAAAAAAAAATATTTTGAACACTTCTACTAATGAAAATCTTAAACGAAGAAATAGAGGAATCAAATGAAAACATTTATATCGCAAATGTGAAAATGGCATTTTATTCTCTAATTCATTCTTATCTCTACCTCAGCTATCATGATTATACCAAAAGTTTATGTTTTATACGAGGATGGTTAAAACATTTATTACGCTAAAAAATAGATGGAGTTGCTGAAACAGGTTAGTATGCTTTGTATGTGCTTTCCTGTATGTGCTGTATGTTTCCTGTATGTAATTTCCTGTATGTGCTGCCATATGGTATAGGGCACTAAAAAAATTTCATTCTGATGTATAGGTTAGTTTTGAATTGGTGACAAACGCCTGTAGATTAAAATTTCGAACGTTCCCTCGAAGATTTGTACTTTTTTGAGTCTAATTGTTTGTATCATTGAGGTCTGGATTCCTCATTCACCTAAAATCAAGAAATAATCAAAACAATAAGTTGCTTCTAGGTGTCTGTTCAAAGAAGGCGAAGGCAATTACATCCACTGGAAAAATTATGCTAGCAATTTGTGGGTTTTGAAAGGTATTACACACATAGATTTCTTAATACAAAGTAAAACTAACATTAGACAGTACTACACCAAGTTTACCCATTCTTTTTTCCCATTTTTAATAACCCGTTTCCCTTTCGAAACACGGATACATTATGAATCCCCCTTGATTTTAAGATTATAACAAATATCTTACGCATTTATGAATAAAAGCAAGACAAGAACGACTTCAACATATTTAATACAAGTAGTCTTATAGCTTATCGAAATCTCTACCTTTTTCTAGAATAATTACCTTGTATTTTCTGAGTTAAACATAGATTTCTGTAAGTTTGAATAAGAATTTGTTTCATAATTATGCAATATGGCTTAAAACAGCAATGAAACATTTTTAACTGTGAATTTCTTCCTGTTGAAATAGATTGTGTCATTTAGCAAGTTCTTCTCGAACACAGATTTGAATGCAACAATTACAGATATGCTGAGGTTACCTTTTCGTGAATACTTCAAGTGCTATATTGTTGGCGGTGATAACGAAAGAGAATGCGAGTAAGTGCTTTGTTGCTTTACGAAAACAAGCTTATCCATACCATTACACATTCGGAGCACATATATAAACTATCTATAATAACAAAACTAAGGTTCAAATGGTATTAATAAAGTAAAATAAATTTCAAAACATCTGATAATAGAAAAATCGTTATTATAAAGTAATTAAGACAAAAATATAATGATCAGAATAATAAGAAGTTCTTAGGAAACTCAAAATTTAATAAAAAAAATTCAAAGATGAATACTAAAAGCATAGGAAAAGCAAATTTGAAGAATATAAATATTATATTGAAGAATATAAATATTATATTGAAGAATATAAATTATTAATTCATAAATACATTTATTTGTTGTAAATTCATTCGCACACATAAAAAGACTCATAATTGTTTTTACAAAATTATTGTACATTTTATGTGATAATAGGATCTTCTACATTTTTTATACTTTGTTTAGTTAACAAATGGATAATTTGCTCAAAACTAATGGATAGATTTTCTGTGTCTTAAATTTCCCAGTTAATATTCCATATTAATTAAAGTTTACTAGGAAATGAAAAATATTTATTATGAAAAATCGTAACTTATTACATTAAATTCAGGTTTAATTAAAATTTAAAATTTCTGATAGTAATAACAAATAATTGTAAAATTCAGGAAAATAACATAATTTCAAGCGTCATCTTCAAACATGCACAAGAAAAGACATACAAATTCAGTGGGAAAAAAGTGCAGAACTTCGTTATACGTGATGTTAATAACTTCTGCTGCGTTTCCTTCCTTGAAAAAAAAATAGCTCTAATCAAATAATTTCTCGAAGTCACACAACACAATAACTTAATCTGAGATATAATGAACAAAGTTTTGACTGATTCAGGTAACTGTTAATGTTTTTCGGAGAGTTTTCTCCAAGTCGAAATAGTGGCTGCTGTTGCCTAGTAGTTATGGTTGTGGATTCGAGGCCGGCGAATTTTCATCGAGTCGTGGTTTTGAACCTTGATGCCACTAAAGAACAGTGTAGTCAGGGCTGATGCACTTTAAATCTGTAATTGGCGTGGTGTGGAAGAAGGAGTTTTCAGCGCCGGTATCATCCTCATCACTAAAGTGTGGCTCAAAATTACGAGTTCCTTCGTCAATAGTCCTCGTGTTGCTTCTAGTGCGACGTTAATAACACCACCTCCAATAATAATTGTTATTTTCTATATGCACATCTCTTAGCCATATTATATCTATTTATTCTTTATAAATCTCTCTCAAATTATGTAACTTTCATGAAGTTTCACAAAGCTGCACTTTTTATATCGACAGAACACCATTTATTAAAATTAGATTATTCGAAAGTTCAAAACCTAACGTATATTTTACTGCGAAAAATTTCTCACGTGACCTTCGAGGGAAAAATTCGAATAGTAAAAATTATATAATAAATACTAATATAAAATTTTAAGGTATAAAATAAATTGCAATGCAAGAAATGGTTTATCAGTATTTCATTGGATTGAGTTTTTTGTTAATATTACGCGAAGTTTAGATAAACTAATTAAATAATCATACGGTGTAAAATGCCTTTTTGAGAATAAGAAAATATAAAGCAGAAAAATACTAAAAGTTTAACAACTACGAAAATTAGGCAAATAATTATCATAATCAGAATTCAACGAACCACTTAACACTTTGTCGAAAAATACTACAAATTATATATTACAACTATATTTTCAAAAGTGCTCTTAATTTTGTATGTTGTTGTTGCTAATCCTATGCGTTCTAGCCAATGGGTTAGATCAGATCCATGAGCCCAAAAACACTTAAGAAGTCAAAGACAAGAAGATAATGTTTGCTGTCTGGAAATCCCCAGTCAGAAAAGATGTTCGGGAGAGGACAATTCCTAAGTACAATATTTACAGACAGGGAAGATCTTATTTCCTTGATCAAATTTGAGGCATCTTAAGTGATTGCTTCGAAATCATAATATTGCAGTGTGTTGGTACCGATTACCTTCGAAAATAGTGGCTCAATCCGGCCGCTTGCTGTAGTATCTGTCACGTAACGGTGGAGAGTACCAAGAATAGTCAATATTAGAATAAATTCTTAAACAAGTCTTTAAAATTTAAGTTGGCAAAAGTCAATGACATTTTGAAAGGTCCTCCTTAGGTATCAGCCACTTCGTTACCATTGCTTCCAGTGTGAAAAAGAATCCACTAAAGATGTATATCATGGCTGAATGAAAGTTTTTGAAATAATGTCAGTATAAATATCAATGCTTTCCGTCACCAATGTGGAACTAGCTCTCAAATGTTGGATAAAACTGCTGCTTTCAGTCAAAATCCAGATATTTTGATGGATGACGCAGGTGGTTACTGCGTTAAAATCCTCTTCAGTTGCAATTAATTCCGATTGAAAAACAAAGCAGTGGTCAGGGTTTCTGATCTCAATGGTAAAGCTGGCAATAGATGTTTTCAGAAGGATAATACAATCACTTAGGTTCTTGTCATTTTTCCTGCTATTAGTGAAGATTTGGAATGCTTTCGAGGGAATGCTGCTAAATATTTCCAAAGTAATTTGACGTACATAATCTGATTTTTTTTTTTGTTGAAATTGAAGACAAGATCTGTATTACAACGCACTCTAGATAGTTCTTCCGAAGAGTTGATGCATGGTTTCAGCAAGTAACCCTCAACATCAGTATCAATGAAGTTCATTTGAAAAAGTGAAAGTATCATCCATTGAAAAAGGGATATTTCCCTTTAATCATTATTTGGTTGTCCAATTTTAAAGAAAAGAAGAGGTACGATTTAAAGCGCTATAACTGTAAAGTGTGTTAAAGTATTTTGCCAATCTAGATTTTTGATCCGTATATTTAGGGGCTGTAGGTCCCATTCGTATAGGTATTTCTCTTGTACAGCTATTACGTGAGCCAGAAAGTAAAAGGGCTTCACTCAACTGGACTCTTTCAAGATTAAGTATGTTAATGGGTGAAGCACGGAAGCAATTCTTTGAGCTATATTTTAATATGGGCCTAATGAGCGAGACATAGGTAGATCTGAGTATAAATGTACTCCCTAATCTGTACCGGAAATTTATTTTAAGGTATTTAATCTTTCCTTGCTTTTTGAAACCAGAGTTTTTCCATTTGCTTATCCTCTATCATTTCGGAAAAAAGCAGAAGCCCAAGTATTTAGGATGTTCTTAAGTACTGTAGAAAATGTCCCATCATAGTAATATCTAAGCGAGATAGCAGTATAACTTGAGATTTACTGTAACGAAACTTCCAAAGATTTTAGAAGTGTCAAATTATAATTTATATTGATGAGCAACCTCTGAACACCTCAGACAGGATAACGTTAATTTATTTCCGATTAGTATAATTTTTGAGTTATATGGAATTCCAAATGACTATAACACATCAATCAATAACTCCCGAGACTAACATTGAAAACAACATTTTTTTACCATTTTATTTATCAATAACACCTTTTGTTAATCACCTTTTAGGGTGATACAATCGGTCAAACCTTTTCAAATCTTTTTTTTTTTTTTTTTTTTTTTTCAAATTTTTTTTTCTTTTCTTTTTTTTTTTCGCAAAGAAATCTTTTTTTTGTTGCGAGTAAATGTGATAAACAACTTTCTGAATCATCGACTCGTTATGTTTTGTTCCATCAAGCAATCAGCACCCACTTGGAAAAACCTTTTCACTTCCGCTTTAAAACCTTTTTGATAAATACATATATGATATCTGTGTCATCTCAACAATCTCACGGAGCTTCACTTTACGATCTTTCGTATAATTTTTGTCACTTCGCATTTTTCAGTTGTAACGGCTTCCTCAGGTCTACCCGAGCTTTCCCGCGTCATTTGTGTCGGTACGACCTCGTTTAAACTCGTAAAACCACCGACAAATCGTTGCTTTTGATGGACAAAGTCCGGGTAACATTTTCAATCCATTGTTTCGCTTGCACGGTGTTTTTTACCATTAAAAACAATGTTTTAATAGAACACAGAAACTCAGTTTTTTCAATTTTTTAACCAAACTACAAAACGACTTTACTTAACCTCGATAACTCAGCTGTTTTGGTCCGATCGGACTTAAAATTTTGACACGTTTGCAAGCAAAGTTAGTTCTCACAAGACTGGTTACTGGTTTACTACGAGCGCCATCTCTGGGTTAGTCTCGGGAGTTATTGATTGATGTGTTATTGTCAGAACAATCTGGTTTTACAATTCAGTGTAATTACTTTCTCAATTCTTGTCAAATATTAAGAAAAAAGCAGAGGACTTATAACCTTGAAACCTGGACACAGGACCCTGGAACAAGCCCTGACTTAGTCTAAAGTCTTTGGATAAGGGCTCATTAAAATTAGCATTAATTGATCTGCCTTCCAGGAAATAATCAATCCAAGCAAGAGCTTTTCCGTTAATCTTAAATATATCTAAGGGCTTTATGGGTAATTTTTTTATCCACACCATATCAAAAACTTTCATCAAATCTAAAATCACTGCCACTGTATGGTTGATGGGTTTCAGGTTATGCGAGTCTCGGACTCTTTGTCCAAAATATAAGATCTGATTGAAAGTAGAATAACCTCTTCTAAACCCATACTTTCTCTAAGAATTAGATCTAAAGAATCCAAATAGAATGTTAATCTGAAAAAATTATTGTATTTCCATCAGTTTACAAGAAACTCTTGTCAATGTAATGGATCTGAAATTGTCAGAAGTGCCAGTAGGCTTATAAGACTTTCTAATAGGTATAACAAGAGCAAATTTCCAGTCACGAGAGAGTCTTCCTAGTCTCCAGGATGTGTTGAAAATTTCTAACTGAGATGTTTTGCCTCTTGGATGATGATTATGAATCATTATTCCATGAATATTGTCAAGGAATTTAGATATATCAAGTGTACTCAAAGCAGAATCTATTTCCTCAAAAGAGAATTCTAACATTTTACAGAAAATGTTGACATTACCTTTCACACTGAGACAGCTTTATATAATGTTCTTGTCTCTTTTTATTTTATTTTATTTACTTGTCCTTTGGTAGTAGCATCCTAATAAATCTGCAGCATTTTTGCTTCTTGGTGAGACCTGTTTGTCATCATCATAAATGAAGTTGCATTCCTCATATTGGGTTTACTGAGTACTGAGAATTTTTTTTATTTAGTTTCGTGTTAGATGTTAGTGCATCGAGTTTTCCACACAATTCTCTCTCACTGCAGTACTTTACTCTTTAGTAAGGCATATGTTCTTTTTATTTCTACATTAATTTTTGAGAGTTCAATTCTGAGAGTAGAAACACTACCAACCTTCAGATTGTTTATTAGTTTATCTCTCTTTTTTAGGAAAGGTATTAGTAAGGGAGAGTTATGCATGGAAAAGGCATAATATCTTTTGAATTTACCTCTAGGAATAGCTTGTTTCAAAGCCTGGGTCCCAGTTTGCTTAAAAGAAAGACATTTTTCATCGAAACCCTCATAAAAAAGTTATGAATTCAGCTTCTGATCGATGAGATTAAGAAAGACTTTCCAGTTAGCCTTCTTAAAGATCTAATAATTCTTAGTAACACTCGAATCCTCTTGTTACAAATCCTCTCTTAGTTGGTAAAGGATCACTTCCTATATCTGGAAGAATTGTCCATGTATAAACTAGATATAGATCAGGGCTAACCATAGATACATGAAGTACGTCTTCAGTATTATCACTAAATGAGCAAAAGGTTTTTGAACCATAGTTAAGGGAGATAAAAAAAAAAGTTTATCATCAACCATATAAAGTAATTCCTCGTCTCTATGATTCATGCCTGTGATACTCCAAGCTGAATGTAAAGCATTAAAATCCCCCATAAGAACAATGTTACTATTGAACGAAGGAAAAGTTCCCCTGGATGATTATTTTGATTAAGAGGGTGTACATAATGAAGATGTTAAGGTGCTTGTACCCATAGAACCCCTGATATCATGCATTTCCAGATCTGAGTTTGTCATCAGTGAATGATGGATCTGTTGGTATTTAACTTTTCTAACGAGAAAAGCCAAACATCCACCTCCTTTATACTGTCTGTCTAATCTTAAAACATGATAGCCTCTAGTTCTGAGGTGCGTGGATTCATTCAACTTATTTTCCTGCAGAGCAATTATTAGGACATCAAAGTCTTCCACAATTCCCAAAATTCCATCTGATTTAATCATAGTAGGGCTAGTTAATAAACCTTTGGCATTTCATTGAAGAATCATCAGTATATTCTTATAGGAAGACTAACTCTTACTTTTCGGTCAGGGTCCTTTGCTAAACCCTGAACGCACTCCTGATTAAC
Organism: Nephila pilipes; assembly: GCA_019974015.1. Lineage (NCBI taxonomy): Eukaryota > Metazoa > Arthropoda > Arachnida > Araneae > Nephilidae > Nephila > Nephila pilipes. Next base: position 1,369,677 of record BMAW01037517.1, read on the forward strand.
TTGTGATACAGGTAATGCAGTGTGACTTTCTTCAGACATATGGCTCACGGAAAAAAGGGAAATGTGACAGCTTTTGTTCATTCAAAGAAATGGAGCACCCAAAGGTAGAAGGTAGTTTCAGTTGGGCACAAAGAAATGGTCTTCAAGCCAAGGGTAACACGAATAGAAGAAGAACTCCCGACATACTTCCCCCATTCCACCCAGAGCCTCCTTCTCACCATGTTGAGGTAACTAGTACGAAGTGAGAGAGACACTCAATTTTTAAAGCATCATACTTCTCGTTAGTCAAATTATAGAAGATTGAATCAGAAATTAAATCAAATTTTGATATTTTAACAAAATTATCAAGTTTGCAAAAAGCATTTATCTAATTATATTCTTTATGATCAGTTCAAACCAAAAGATCCATGTTGAAGAATGGGGATAATAATTTTACATTGGATGAAAAAAAATGAAAAAAAACTTGTTTCAAATTCAAATCATTCTTTATCCACGGAATGCATGAAATGAAAAATGAAATTGGCTTAATATTTTACAATCTAAGGCTACAATGGGATTATAATTACAAAACTAATTCAGTATAAAGGATACCTTACATGAAGCAAAATGGTTCATACAACTTACTTGAAACGAATTCATAAACCAAACTAAATTAGACGCATAAATGTTCGATGATGGATAATTTGTGCGACTTTGTACGGATAAATGTAATGCTTACCGATAAAGAATTTTGAACATGAATGGACCAGACGACTTTCTTTAAGAGTCAGCGAAAATTGAATATCAGATAAAAAAAAAAGTGGAATTTTCTCATAGAATGTTGGCCTTTAAACACAATGGCTCGACCACTTTGCAATTTAAATTATTTTTAGTTTTCAGTGAATAATCTAACGACAATTAATAGTTGTTTATTGCTATTTAGCGAATCCATTGAAAGATTGAACTGAAATATAGGCCAGAATATTCGCTCAAAATTCAACATGCGCAGAACACTGGCTTGGAACTAAATGCATCTTCATTCTGAGAGGACATTACCTTAGTACAATAATGAACCGATAGCATATCTTAATGTTTGTCGAGCATGTTATTGATAATAAACGATATTCTGCAGTTTATTAACTAATGAAAACAATTGCAACAACTTAGCTGAATTTTGAAGCATATATCTTGCTGAAACATATTTCTAATGGAAAGTCTTGCAACTGAGTTGATTTACAAAATTTATCTATAATTGGATAAATTATTAAAAAGCTGTATGTTTTTTTTTCTAAGTTTTATTATCGATATTTCTATTTAAACTTTTGAAAAGTATATTTTTATTTCTACTTTTGTAAAATTTTGAAAATGGTTCAACTTTGCTTTTTGCTTTCTATCTAATCTGAAATAAAGTCATTGATACATATACTAAAGCTAAAATATTTATTACACATTATCCATATTTGTAGTTATCAAACTTCAGATTGAATCCTGAGTGGGCTGCATTGTATAATAAGTAATAAGAATTTTTTAAATTTTAATTTAAACTCTTTGCAGATATATGTACATATAAAGAATGAAGTTCATTGAATCTCTATTATCAAATATTACTTAATTATTCCTTCATATTTCATTCACTCTTTATTATCAACTCACATGGAATTTAACTGAACATCAATGTCCCTGTTACATTATTAATTTTGCTCTTTAACATTGTTTGCAGCATTGACAATGCAATAATTGGTTCATATTATAGCGATGGAAAATGGCCAAGTTTTTGCTTTACAATAAATACACTGTGGTCGAGACCTGATATTGAAATACAGAAAATAAAAAAATCTGAAAGTAAGTATATTTTTTGAAAACTACTGTGTTATCCATTTTAATTACGAACATTTAGATGGAATAATATGCAGAAAACATGGGAGATATAAACCATTTGCATAATTCTATTGATATAAAGCTTTATGGGTTGCTATAAATGCACAATGATCGTAAGTTCAAGTATTCGATTAATGATATCAAGTTATTTTGAGATAAATTTCATTATACGTAATAATTATTAAGAGTAGTCATAATCAAAATAAATATCTAACATAAATTCTAAGTTAATACTAATAAAAATGGTAGGTTCCAATCACCAAGCCCAAATTATACAATTATGCAGTGAAAATAATACGTAATAGAAAAAATTTTACCATTCGAAAGAAATTCATATTTTACATTAACAAATAATCAATAATTGGACAATATTTTTTCTTAATTTCTAAGCAATCAACTTCTAGTATATATATCCAACAAAAACTATTTATGTAACTAATGTAAAGTAAATAAAATGAAGGTCATTTGAATATTAAAGACTTTTTTTCATATAAATATTTAAACTTCATTAAAATTTATTTGTATTTTATTTTTTTACAAGCAGGATATTTATAACAACAATTTTATTCTTGAAATTTTACTCATTGATTTTTACATATCATATTTATGGTAAACATTTCCTGTGGTTTCTTAAAAACAAATTATAATTCATATAACCCTCATAAAACTAATAAATGTATATAAATATGCAATCATTAATTTGATAAGTTAATAACTAAAACCCATTGAATATATTTAGAGAATCAGGATCGTAAATGTAGAATAAAAATGGATCTTATTTTGAATTAAAATTTCACACATTTCAGATCAATTTTTGATCAATACATTTGCCGCAATATTAGCAAACATATTGTTAGAATTAATACCGTAAAGATTATTTGAATGACATATGGTTCATTTGAAAACCATAGCCTTTGATTTTCTATTAACCTAACTATTGATTTTATATCATGGATCAGTTATCTATAAATCCAAATAAAAGTTTTATGTTACTTCTTATTGCATAATTATTCTTTTACTTTAACTTCCAATGCTTACTTTGCAAATTAAAATTCTGTGCACCTATTCATCACTCTACTTACAATCAGAATGTTCCTTAGATTAACCACACAAAAAGTTCGGGATTCCAATTATCAGTTCAATGAGACAGATTGAGAATTAAATAGTTCGTGTTGTCTTTATAAACTAAATTGTAAATTCTCAGCTTAAGAAAAAAGTAGAGTTGATTGACAAAATAATACAAACACTTTTTGAAAGAGCCCAGAAGCTCTTATGTAAACTTTTTTAGCAATGTAGGCATCTCCCTTTGATATATTTATGAACAAAATAGGCAGTCAATTATCTACTGTAAATGCTACAGTTATAGATAAAATCCTAGATGTATAATATTATTTTTTTAAATGACAAATATCAGCTATTTGCAGAAAAGCATTATTATCGGTGCTCTCCTAGTAGGGGCTTCGGTGAGTAAAAAAGATGACATTGTGCGTGCATATGATAAAAGTAACTGTGATAGCCAAGTTTAAAAAGAAAGCCAAGATAGCCAATATAAAATGATAGCCAAGTTTTAAAAGAACGAAGGGTAAACGAGGAAACTATAGATGGAAAAGGAAGTAGTCATACAAGAATCAGCGAGCAATGGCATGAATTGTTTACCAAAAAACATAAATATACATTTGAACAAATCATCGCAAATTTGAGCATCTGTCGGGAAAATCCATTTTAAGCATAACATTTCCTAAGGAGCTTCACTTATTAAATTTTCACATAGACCTTTTTACTTGCACGAACCTCTTAATACTGAATCATCACCTCAGGAAGGAGAAAGTGATAAAATGGACAGAGAGCCTAAAAAAACAGGAGCTTTAATGCGCGGGTGGCAAATAGGATTGTATAAAAAGTATAATAATTTGATTGAAATTCTTAAAGCAAATTGAAATGTAATTTTTTTTGAAGGCTAGTATTTAAAAATTTTGTACATAGTACCTATATCAATTTTATTTGTAATAAATAATAAACAATTAGAAGAGATTAAAAAAAAAAGAGATAAACACAATATTTTTGAAGTATAAAACATGTCACAAAAATAATTAAGGTTTAGTAATGATCATCTTTGAAGTAAACTATTCTTAGGATTTGTTAGAAAAACTTTTTGCTCCACGTTACTTGCAAGAATTTTGATATCAGGCTGATATCAAAAATATTTTGATACTGCCGATTGAAAGTTAGTGTAATGCCAATTGCATGCAGCTGAGTCAGCATCTGTCAATCTATTTACAGCTTTTGAAAGTACAGGATTTAATAGTGAAAAAAGACTTCCACAAGAGAAAAAGGTTAAAAATTAGATTGCTAGTTTCTTAACTGAAGCAAAGGGATCTGGCATACTATTCCACACTTTTAGAACTAAGTTTTATTCGCAATCAATGTCATTTAAAGGTTTTTTGAATAGTCTTTTACCCATGTCAAGTGCAACTACAAATATCTTTATGGAGAGTTCAAAATTTCGCTTGATATATGACGTTCCCACATACAATAGTTTCAGAATACATACCACAACTACATTTATCCCCACATTTAATAAGATCATAATCAGCAGTCCAAGTGTTAACAAAATTTCGTACATCCCTTACAATCTACCTTTGTTTGATTTGAAAGGTGCGAATATTAATTTTTTGGTATTTAAATTAAAATACAAATTATAGCTGTTCAACACCCCTGCAATAGACAAATATAGAAAGACATTCATCCGATAAGCCAAATGCGCCCCGTTTCGCTTTTTCGCTATAAGTATCTTCTTTTATCCTTCTATATCTACATCTAATACCAAAACTGGCAACTAAATTTATTATGAAACTTAAATTTTCACAATTATTAACAGAAAAAAAGAAAGAATGGGAATATTTTTATTCATTTAGGATAATTATCAGTAAAAAATTTCGAAAATACTTTCATTAAAAATTCTAGGTTATTACACGAGTATTATTACTACACTTGAAAATATGTCTCACATTAAATTTGTAATCTATTATTTCCTACATTTCCTGAGAATCGCACTAAGTATTTGAATATATGTAGATAATTTTGGTGATGAAATAAGAATGCTGACAAATTTACTGTTTATTATAATGAATTTAATGTAACTATAATGTATAAATATATAATGAACTTCTTTAATCTCTTCTACGGATTGCTTCCGAAAAGAATTTTCATAATAAATTAAAAAATTTAGTTCATTTAATTTCTTACACAAATCGTGTAAATTAACTTGGGGAGTGAAATAAGGCAAGGAAAATAATTAGAAACCTTTGAATAGAATAAATGTTACAGATGAAGCAATTACATGATGTAAGTGCAAAACTCACACCTTTTTATAATAAAAAATTATTCTAATTTAAGTCAGTATCAATATACTAAATCATGAATTATTACTGATTCATTAAACTGGTCCATTTTTTTAGGGATGCAGATAGAATTCTTCATAGATACAACGTACACAGGAGATAATGCATCATTGGATGAGGTGAAAAGTCTTCAATTCAATTCTTTATCTTCTTCTGCAGTACAAATGGCAATTCATTCTCCATACTTCGTAACCAGTCCATTCAAGTCTGGAACGGGGTTTCTTGGAGGGAGAGATTACAAAGTTAAAATAAAAGCAGTTAGTTTTCAAAAAATTATACAAATATGCACTTTAAAATAATTTGTTATATTTGTTACTCCTAATTGTACCTAATGTATATGACTTTAATCTTATCTACATCCCGATTAAGACAAAAATATTATATAATTCAAAAATATGACATTTCTCAAGCGTATTTCTTGTCATTTGTTTTATTGTAAGTATTTTTGAAGAATTGGAAAATTATATATGTAAATATAATTTTTCAAATTATGTATTCATTTGGAGTCGTTATTCATTCATTAGCCTTAATTAAATAAATGCACCTTCGTGAAAAAGAAAATTTTCTAGTAAAATTAAAGCTTATTTTATTATAAGGCCTAGTATAACTCAATTAGGGTTGATATCATAACTTTAAGAGATAGTTATATTGAACTCACATTCATAACTGATGATTTGAATTTCTATAAGACCACTGGAAAAGAGAACTAAGAAGTAATTTATTAAAAACACAAACTGTTTCTAATTCCTTACAATTCGTGAGAGGAAATATGTTGTCTTATCATAACTTGTAAGAGGATATATCTTGAATGTTGAAGTGAATATTTGTCGATGTGAAGAAATTCATAAATAAACTTTTTAATTTTGCATTGAACACCTATTTTCCAGGTAACGTAGGTAGCAAATACTGAATTATATATATATATATATATATATATATATATATATATATATATATACCAGGCATGTTTTTTAAGTAAGTACCGTTTTGCGATTCCGCCGCCGCAGCGCTCCGGTCGGCGTTCCGCGCATGCTCGCTGGTTACCTACATCTCTTGTCTACGCACTGACGCCATTACAGTCTGATTCTTCATTGTATACGTTGTTTACTGAGTGTTTAAGATGCCTCCGACAATCGTGAGTCCCGCTGATTGTGAAGTACGGGCTGTTATACGATTTCTTAGTGTTAAAGGCGTAAAACCGATCGATATTCATCGTGAGATCTGTGAAGTTTACGGACAAAACATTATGATTGATGGAATGGTAAGGAAATGGGTGAGAGCATTTAAAGATGGTCGCACAAATGTGCATGATGAAGAACGGAGTGGGCGTCCTTTGGTCGTTAATGAAGATTTGGTGCAGAAAGTGGACGAAAAGGTGAGAGAAAACAGACGCTTTACAATTTCATCATTGGCCTCATTGGCATCATTGGAAACATGGCTGGCCTACGTCACACCAGAATCGAAACAACAATCCATGGAATGGCGACATTCATCATCACCCAAAAGAGTGAAGTTTAAGCAAACAATTTCTGCCCGGAAAATCATGTGCACAGTTTTTTGGGAGAAAAAGGAGTTTTGCTAGTGGAGTTTCTGCCTCGTAATGAGACAATCAATGCAGCGTCTTATTGTGAAACATTGAACAATCTGCGTCGTGCAATCCAGAACAAAAGACGTGGCAAGTTGAGTAAGGGTATCGTGTTGCTGCATGACAATGCCCGTCCACATGTGGCTAATCGGACCAAAGATCTCATCAAATCTTTTAAATGGGAAACTCTAGATCATCCTCCATACATCTCTGATCTGGCGCCCAGCGACTACCATTTGTTCGTGCACTTGAAGAAACACCTGGGTGGTCAGCGTCTTCAAGACGATAACGAAGTCAAAACATTTGTGATACAGTGGTTAACAAGTCAGGCGGCAGAATTTTATGAGGAGGGTATTCAAAAACTGGTGTCACGTTATGACAAGTGCCTCAATATTCACGGAAATTATGTAGAAAAGTAGATTAAGGTACAGGCTTTCATGTAAAAATAAAATTATTGCGATATCTTTGCACGTCTTTTTTTAATTTCAAAACGGTACTTACTTAAAAAACATGCCTCGTATATATATATATATATATATATATATATATACACCAAAATTTCCTAGTGTATGCGAATGAAAATCAAGGCCAATATTGACGATAACGACAATTTTAACTTTATTCACAAATCTTCAGAACAACATATAAATAGCAGAAATAGGAAAGTTACAGTACAAACAGGAAACACAACACTTTCATAGATAAGTGACACAGATACAGAAAAAAAATGTTAATGACAGTCACAATCGTATCAGCAATGTTCAGCTCACTAACTTACTAGTTCACCCTACATAGAAATCTTCGTCACGCTGCTTCTCCGCAAATTCAATCGGCATGCTAATGGCAGTTCATCGGTAAATCCAATGCCGACTGCTTCTAATGATTGATCTGCAGACGAGACTCCAGAGACAGACTGATTCAGGTTCTTGGCGTATTTGTACCTGTTTGGCCACGTTTAATGTCACACAGAAAATTCCCGAAAAATTCGTAACTTTATGGTCGATATTTCTTCAGTTTCCAGCACCTTCGGGAATCTTCCTTTTGTCGCCAAAATGGAAGCCAAATCTATATTCAAGATTTAGAGAATAGATTTAGAGATTAAGCTTAAGTTTTTCATCGTGACTGATGACATCTCTGTAAATATTTCTATTCCTCCATAAAAGAGCCGTTGTAGGGAAGCATCATCTAGTGTTTGTAACATTGTAGTTTCTTTACTGGACATTAATCTGAAAACCTTGTGACATTGGGCTATTCGCGGTTTCTCTTCACTAACCTTGGGGACTTTCAATTGAGATTGATTGCTTTCGCTAAACAACCTTTGCCCAACCAAAAATGAAACGTGATGAAGAACGTAATATGCAAAGCAGTTAGGAATGAAGTGAAGCGGTTAAATTAAGAAGTATATAAACTCCATCTGAAGGAGTAGAGTATCGGAAGGAGGATCAGAGAGGCGTTGTAGTGAGAAAAGGTGGAATCTAAATGCTGTAGTATTGAAAGGCAGATTTATAGATTAGTGTTGAGGTCCGAGTGTAAACCACTCGAATTGAGAATTGTTCTAGTGTTTTCAGCAGTTGTTCCAGATTCAGAGTTGCAGTTGGTAAGAAATATTGGTAAGAAGCTGTTAGATTATTATTGGTGGGTTGAATTAAAGCGTTAATAAACTTAACCTGGAGAGCACTATTATTAATGTCATAGTAGATATATATTAATAAATGTTGAAAGTTGTTTTAGTGGTTCTGTAATTATTGGTGTCGTAGTGTTTAATATTAGATATTAGTGATGGCACAAGATAACGCCCGGGATGACCGAGTGTTACAACCTATTGCTAGAAACTAACGCAGTGATTACCATAGCACATTAATAAGAGCATATTTTTGCAGCGACAAAATGATGCAAGGTGATAAAAATACTAAAAGACTTCACAACAGCAGCAATGCTTTGCATTTTTGTGGCACAGACAGAAGTGACAAAGTAGTTCTTAGGAGAACTTCATCAGACTTTACGAATATGCAAAACCAGAGCTTATATGGCACAGTCTATTCTATGTCAGGGGAAGTGAACTGTAAATGCGAATTGGTATCCAACAATTCATCCTCTCAATGCTTCATTATATTATTATATGCATTTCAATTATAAGCATAATTATATAATTTTCTAGTGAATATTATAATGTTTTAAATAAACTTTAAGCACACACACACAGATATGGAGGAGAGTATATATATATATATATATATATATATATATATATATATGAAAATGCTAATCCAATTGACTTGCCACATACTTTATGATTAATTACTATTTAATCATTTTGTTAATATATCAGCAATCATTTCATTAAATGGTAAATATTTTAAATCCAGCAAACGTATAAAATGATGACTAATGTCAATATGTTTAGAACGAGAATGATATGCAAGATTTTTGTCCAGTTTTTGAGGGGATTGATTGATTGTCAACAAACGCTACAGTTTTTAAAGAATCAGTCGTTTGTGAAGGTTCATTGAGAAGCCTTTGTAGGTAAAGAATCTCTTTTGTAATTTCGGAGGAAACCTTTTATTCTACCTCTATGGTGAATGGAACAGTTCGTTGTTTTCTTGATTCCAATAACTCTCTTTTTCAGTATACTAGAAGACATCATGAGTAAGATATTTCCTGTCGTTGATATCTGAAGCGCAGTCAGAGTCGACATATTCTGTTAATAGTGTTCCAGTTTTTTTTGTATGTTAATTAATCCTTGATTTTAAGTTTCTTTCAAGTATTTCAGGATTGTTCTTGCTACAGTCTAATACATTTTCTCTGGATTATTATTAAAATGACTTATTAAAGTTGACAGCATAAGTAATATCTTGTCTTGTAGCATCTAACAAATTCATTAGAGGTTCAATGAAAGATCGGAATGCTTTATTTAACATTTCAATTCCTCCTTTTTCATTCTGAGGCGACATCTTTCTGGTTAATTTAATTTTTGTATACCCATGGGAGTTGCAACAGTTTTTGAATCTTATATTACATACTTGTATGAGATATCATCAATATACTTAGATTGTGACATTGTAAAATTGTTTTAATCTTGTTTGAATTCAATTCTTAAGAAGTTATTCAATAACCTTAAGTCTTTCATTTTGAAAAACTTTGCTAACTCATCCCGAATATTTTCTTAAGCAGTTTTGTTGCTTATAAACACTATTAAATTATCAACATAAACAATGAGGATTCTTTCAGCAGATGATATTTCATATGATAAACACATTTATCAGCATTTAACGGTTTAAATCCAAGTTATTTCAATTAAGTGTCCAGTTAGTTGTACCACTGGATTCCCTAATTGACTGAAACCATAAAAGGAATAGTTTAGTAAACAAACTTGATCTTTTTCAGGAGAAATACGAAATTCTTCTGGTTGCTGCATGGATATTTCTTTACACAGATCTCCATTTACATATGACATCACAAAATCTAGTTGATATGTAGTGAGGTTATTTTGGACTGTGTAAGTAATTATAGATCGGATTGAACTTAATCTTGCAATTGGAGGAAACTTCTCTTTAAAATCTATTCATGGTTTTTGAAAACATTATCTGAAAACAATTTTTGCTTTTAATTTTTAAACCATTCCATCTTCTTTGAATTTTCTTAGAACCCATTTTGATCCTATAACCTTTGTATGTTTAGGCCTTGGAACTAATATTCTTGTATTTTCTTTAATTAATGTAACATGTTCTTCCTTCATAGCATTTTCCCAATTTTAACAAGTTTACTTAACAAGAGCCTCTTGAACGCTCGGGCCTGTTTCAAAACAACCCAAAATTTTTGATACTTTTCTACATTCAATTCTAGGACAATCTCTTTTGTCTGTGCGTAAAATCCTCAATCTCCCAGGAGCGCATCGAAATATTGATTTATTCGAAGGCATGAAGTCAGAGCTATCAAAAGCATCATTTTTGATTTGGGAATCCAATGATGTTACTTCTCCTTTTGGTGAATCACCTAGGTCCGATGACAAATTTTCGCTTTGAGTAGAATATTGCTTACCGTCAATCAGGAGAATAAATTGCATTTCTGACGTTGATAGATTCTGACGCTGACATTTCTTACTTTTGAATTCTTTAATAAATCCATCATTTCTGCTTGCTATTATTTTTCTGGTTTTTTTGTCATGTAGACGATATGCTTACGATTCTATTTAATATCCAATGAAGATATGCTCATTCGATATCGGTCCAAATTGGCCTTTCAATCGTTTATTCCACAAATAAGCTTTCTGTCCATACTCTTTGAAATATGACATACTTGGCTTGTCAAAAAAGAGTTCGTATGAATTTCAGTTCTTAATGTTCTTGGTGGAAGAGCGATTTCGAATATAAATGGAACCATTTATTGCTTATACCTAGAAGTTAAAATTTGATCCAGACTAAATTAAGAGATATGATCACAATATTTTAATCCATTACCAGTACGAAGTGTTTTGGTTTTCTTTTCGGGTTGGTTTCAATTAAAGTTAGGTAGTTTATGAAGACTTTCTTCGCTTCGTCATTAATTTTCAGGAAATTTATTACGGTCAGGAAAGTTATTTCCAAAAGTTCTTTGCTTTTGAATTTAGATCCTTTTTTAAAATGAGGTAACAATCTGTTTCGACTGGATACAGATTTTTCAGTCTTTTACGGAATCTTTAACATCGAAATTTAATCTTCTCACCATTCTTTCAGTATTTGATTTCCTTAGATCATTTCCATTTTAATGCCCAAATTTTTGAAATTTGGTGACGATAGTCCCATTTCAAATTTAAGTTTCACGAAGGCTAAATCTGTTTTGCGGATTGCAGTCATCAGAACAGTTCCATTAGCTTCAATTATTTTTGCTTCTTTTTCATAGAAAATAATGAATCGATTGTTCATAGTGGCTTTGTATATTGATATTAAGTTGCATTTTAATCCCGGTACACACAACATATTCATGAAAAAAAAAAATTGTCAGGAGGTTTTGTATTTTGAATAGTAATATAACAGAATCTTTGCTGGTTAATTCGGTAGTTTTATCAACTAATAGTTTGACAGAATATTTTGTTTCTTTATTTCTTTCGTTGAACAGTTTTTTGCCGTTGCTCATATGAGACGTAGCTCCCCTGTCTAATCCACAGGAGGATCAATTTCTCACGATCTCATTATTGTAGCAAATAGCAAATGATGCACGTTTTTTATCGAATATTTTCTCGTAAAATTCAGATGCTTTATACCCAGGATTTGAGCAACAATTACACTTCAGATTTCGGAAAGACTTTTTTTTTATTCGCTGCTTTGTTTTGCATGTCCGAGTATTCTAATTCTCACGGTTTGTTTTTGAACACTGCTTATCCTCTCTGATTGAAAAGCACAAAGCGCACAGTGATGTAGAATTCATCCTTTTCTTACTTCAAATTATTTGATCAACTTTATTTTGAGAACATCAGGATTCGGCAGTCCATCTCTGAATTCAATGACGCATCTGAAGTTTTCGAAATAGTCCGGAATGCTGTAAAGAAGTAAAATTGATGAGAGATTTTCGACATTTTCCAGCTGCATTTCTATTACCTTGTTTATTGTTTCAAAAAATGCTTTAGGTGATCCGACATTGTTTCTGTGTCGGTCATTTTCTGAAACAATAGCTGTTTTAGTACAGAGACCTTTTGGTAAGATCTTTTAGATTCGAATACAGCATTCAAATTTTTCCAAACATCGTTGGAAATATAATGTAGTGTCTGACATAACAAAGTTCCTTTGGACATACAGACAAAATAATGTCTGTCAAAGCTTTTTTTTATCAATTTCTATCCATTTCCTTAGATTTTCAATGTCATCGAGCGTGGTATCTTCGTTAAGCATAGCTTCCTTGCTGTTGACGTAATCCCAGTGGTCGTTTTCAGACTGCTTCAATTCGTAACTTCCACGTATCGCAATTTTCTTTAGAAAGTTTTTCTATTGCTATTAACAGCCTTATAGTTCAAGAATGTGTCAAATCCAAGTCGAGCAATCGTGCACCGCAGTAACGGTTTCGTTCAATGATTTTCTTTTGGTGGTAGTGGGTACCTAGTGAAGTCCAACGTGAAAGTGTGGCGTGAATTAGACTGCAAGATAAACTTGGACTTGTTGGAAAACATCACACAAGTCCACTTTGATGATGTCCACATTGCATGATCCAGGCGATTGCACTCCAGGCTAACCTCTGGCGACAATAAGTTGCAGTGAGCTGAACACATATAACATGCCTGCGAGCATATTGACCGATACATCCCAAATGTCTATACTCGGTTTGCCTAGGAAACTGTCATACCCGTGGCTAAAGTAGATATTAATAAGAAAGATCTGCTACTTTGCTCCATCTGCTACTTCTTGCAGTTACTGTCAAATACCGATCATAATTCGGCGTTATAACTCGGGGTGACCTTTACTGTAACATCTATTGACATTTCCATCATTTTGATCGTTGCCAAAGCCTAGAGATTAGACTTTGGACGATTCTAAGTTCCTCTGATTCTTCCATCTGAGTACGCCCACTTTCCAGGTGTTCAATAATTCTACCGTGTAAAAAATCTCCACATGCGTCCTATGTGTCATGACTATTCGTTTGTTTCAATGAGTGGCTTACAGAACACTTGAGAACAATTTTACTTCTTTGTTACAATTCCTTATATACACCTATCTTACACTCTCGTCATTGTGACGTTCTATCAAAATCATCTGATAGCTTTTTGTAATTTGCATATTATTCTTGAAGATATGTTCGATATTTCTACAGGTGGAAATTTTTACTTCAGAGTTCGATTTCAGTTTGATGTTGAATTACCCTTAAGTTATAGACATGAGTGTATTATTTAACAATAAAGGCCTAAAGTTTATTTGGTTGATTTGGTTTCTGAAACTTTAAAAATGGTTAGGCGATTAAGATACATATTTATGCAAGTTGCAAATGGTAATAAATGGTAAAAATACATTTGAACCAAAAATAGCTACATTTTCTAGTTCTTTTTTTTAATGTAAAGACAATTTTTAATAATGCTTTATATAAAAGAAATTTTAAAAAAAGTCTTAATGTTGTAAAAGTGCAACGTTTTTTATTCTTGAATATTTGAACAATTATTTCTAAATTTAAAAATCGCATTACTTAAAATTACTTTGAAACAGAATGTTTCGTAAAAAGAATATATATATATATATTCACAATCATTAAGGTTCAATATGATTTTCGAAATAAATGATTAATATTTTTAATTTAATGTATTTAATAATTCTGATTTAGTTGAATAAAGTATTGAATAACTCTATTATAAATAGTATTTAAATTCATGGTTTCTTCTTAGCTTATATTAACATTAAAATAATTCTTTCAAATGTCGAATAAACCTCTGATATATATGTATTCAATTATTTATTAATTTTATCATTACTTTTTCAAATTGCTTAAAAATAAAATTTTAATTTTTAATGGTTGATAACTGGTTACACAGACTGTCACTAAATTTTATTTACACCTGAGTACTATACATTAACTTATATTCTAGACCTCCCTTATTCTCTTATTTGTTTCATTATCGAACATTTTTATGACATAAACTTCCCAAAAGAAAGATGTTCTTCTTATTTCTTATTTATAAAGCTTCTTTAAGATTATTGGAAAATGAATAAACTGATTTCTTTTTTAGGATGAAAAGCATTTGCTACCTTCTCCTTATCAAACAAACTGCACAGATTACATGTCGCGGTGGAAAGCAAGAGGTGGTGTTGGACCGCTGAATCAAATAGTAAGATTTTTAACTTCTTATATGACTTTTATTCTTATATTTACCTATCAAACACCTACATTGAATGAGTATACTAGTTTATCGGGAAAAAATCGTATTTTTAGTGTAAATAAACAGTAAATTGTTCAGAGTATAAAAAATTTAGGTATTGAAATAATTTAAACATTATAACTGTATTATCTTTAAAATTTTTTAAAAATAACTGAACTTAAATGCTTGTCAATAAATCTATAATACATCTTCTACTAACCATAAATTTCTTCTATTAAATTTCCGTTATTTTTTATTTATTTTTTTTTTTTATGAAAACTACAGGACTACCCTTAGCTCTTTGAACGAAACGAAATGTAATTTTATTTAATCAATGACAAATTAGTTACAAATGGTAAAAATAAAAATATTTTTTGAAATTTTAAAAAATATTGAAAGTAATAAGCTTAAAAATAAAAAAAAATAATAAAAAGTCATAGATGTAAATAAGAAATTGCAAATAAGAAATATTTCTGAATTAAATAGTAATTTCGAAAAAAAAAAGTTATTGTGATAAAAAAGATAATTAATTTTTTTTTGGTTAGAGAAAAGAAATGATAATGATTTCCCAGATAAATTATAATAACAAAATAGATAAACAACATTTTTTCTGACCATTCTACATAGACTATCCTGCTCTCACTTTTAAACAAGTTTTTAAAATCTCGCAGTTTCCTTCTGGTAATGGTAATTTCAAAGTGTACCTTACAGACTTAACCTGTGTCCTAAATTTTGCGAATCCATTGCTAGTCGTGAGCAATGTGACGAAAATATTATTCTTTTTTTTTTTTTGTTCAAAGTTAAATTTCAAAAAATGCTTCGAAAACAAACTGTATGCTCTCAAAATCAACTGACCTCAATTTTTTTTCCAAATTGTTTTCTTAAAATTATTCACTTTACTTTGTACTTTCATTGATTTGATTTCGAAACTACGTTGCTCTCTTTTTTTATGACTTCATCGCTTTGTTGATTAAATTCATTAATTTGTTTCGTATCATCATTCCTTTTTTTTTTCTACAATGATTTTTTGTAATTTTTGCTTTGTAATTTGACATTTCTTTTACTTTATTTTACTCATATGTTTCTCCTGTGCGAAACTTGTGGTGCACGAAAATTGTTTTACTTGATTTCAGTAAAAAGAAGTTTTTCACAAATTATCAAAGATATTATTAACTACCTAATAAATATGTATAAAATCATAGATAATAATAATGAAAATAATAGCATAGAATTTTGTACTTTAACTTTTGAATGATTATGAACGATTCTTTAAATAAAATAAATTTTAATGATATATTTAAAAACCTAAGAAATTTCTTCCAATTAATCATTACAGTTAAAAAAAAGCTGATAAATATAATAAAAAATGGACAGAATTGTTTTGAAGTATAATAATATTAAATACACAAAAAATGAACTAAAATGAAATAGTACTGAATGTAAGGATTTTATTAATAAAGAGCACAAACATATCATTTCTGGTAATTTGAGCATAGTAAAGGTTAGTCTTGAGAGACATCAAGAGTATGGGTAAAGGCGTAAGATTAGAATCTCTAAAACTAACAATTCCATAAAAAGAAGTGTACTTTATGATGTCAGTAATTTTATTATCATCTTGATCATCTTAGTCAAGATTTTTTTAAGAAAATAATTTAATGGTTGAATAAAAAATACTACATTTATAAAGATAATAATGCTATAAATTTTAAAACTAAAATGGAATTAAAATACAAAACATTAATAAACAAATTACAGAATTACAGAAAGACTTTATTACTTGCTGATGGATATTCCAAATATTATTGAGCTGATGGATATTTCTTTCACTCCTTTTCCCCCCCCCCCATTTTTAAGCCTTATTAATGCATGATCCAAGTAGCATGCAAGCCACAGGTTAAACACCCTTGCATTACATAATTATGCAATAGTTTATATATTTTTTAATTTATTGGTAAGAGATTCATTACCGTAATTAAAATAAATTCTCTTATTATTCCTCAGTCGTTGTTGTCAGAAATATACTGTCAAATTGAAGAAAGTTAGAGAAGAAATATGCAGATTTTACTCTCAAAAATTCTCAAGTAAATCTGGTAAAATAGAAAAATTGAGTGTTTTTCTGTTGCTTTACTATTCTGCATATGATTGCATCTCACGTGTGTGTATTAATTCTTTAAAACTTCTTTAGGTACAGAAAAACTTACCTCCTACTCGTACTAAGTTGTTAAGTATTTATTATTTATTATACTTATTTATTTACCATCGATAGCCCACAGATCAGTTCATACCGTCGAAAATATTAAGAATATTTTATTTATAAATATAGTTCTATTTTACAGTAATAATATTTGAAAGTTATTAATGACTATAATAATATTTAATTAAAAAAGATTCATAGCATTAATTTTGAAATTCTAAAGTAAAAGAATTGCATTTTTTGTAAATATTAATAACGGTACTTTAAAGAATCTTTACAATCTTTCCCTTTAACAGATGGTATTAGAAGAATGTAAATTGAACCGAACTATTTCGGAGCTGGGATGCGTACCTTTTAACATAGATTATCCACATAACGAGACAATTTGCAAGTATTGTGAAAATTGTCCAAGTAAGTTTTATTAGAGAAACATTTACGAGAAACTCGTACTCTAAATGTTAAAAATAAATCGGTTGCTTCTTTGGAAAAATACTTTTTTTTTCCTAGTATTTTTTAGAAATAGTATGACTCAAATATTTTTCTCATATCTCTTTAGAAAATTCTAAATAAAATATATACAGTAATAAATCATAGTTTCGGTGCCGATTAATTATTGTAGATTAAACTTGGATACATCAATACATGCCCGAAAAAAATACAGTCAAAATAGTGAAAAGCGAAGGGGAAATCGGCTCTAAAAAAAGGAAAAAAATTGGGTTTTTTTTGTCTGGGAAAGTAATAGCGACTGGGATAGTCATAGAGAAATCTTAAGGTATCTAAGATTTCATAACTTTTTATGTGCATTATACTATAAAATATCGCTAAAAACTTAAAATACTTAAAATACAATGTAAAATTTGCATAAGGTAAAATTGTTTTAATATTTCAACTTAAAAAATACGCAAAGATAACAGTAAAATGACACTTGTGCAAAACTCCCAAACTGATTTTCAGTTCTATAAATTTTATTATGATAAATTGAATCTAATTTAGGTTCTGTGCCCCTCTCACAATTACATCCCTGAAAATTAAATATTTATAGGAAGTCGTACTTTAACATACAGAAAAAACGTACAAATTTGTGACAATTTATGACTTTTATCATCAATAAAATACAAAGTAATGAAATCATAACTGTAGGAGAGATTCAAGTCCTGAATTCACTTTTATTGAGTGTTCCATGAAAGTTCCACAACATTTTATGCATAACCTTTTTTCAATTCGATGTTTTGCGCTGAAGCAAAATATGAAAATCTTGATTTTAAGAAAATGCTGAAAATACGTTTCAACCCAGAAACGTACCTAATTAAATAAACATTAAACATTAAAAGGCCCCTTATTTGTAAAGTTCACTATCTGCATTACTTAAATAAGTTATCTTTTTTTTTTTCCTGATGGATTTTAAGCCTTTTGCAACCGGAGGGAGAAAAAAATAAGTGCTTCTCTGGGCCCGCGGCTTCTTACCGCAGAGTGTTACGCTGTGCCTAGACAATTTTAGATATTAAGACTAATTCGTGTAAAAAATTCCTCTAAAATAGGCTATTTATTAAAATATTTTGGTATTTTCATATATTATTTAAAATGCATTAAACTTAATATATACAAAAGAAAAAAGGATTTAATCGAAAATTGAATGTTTTATATATAAAATTACATAAAAAATCATACTTTTAAGAAAATACAAAATATATTTTCATATGTTACATGAATTTCATGGTGTAATGATGTACCATTATATGGAATATATAGATATAAAAAATAAATCTTATTTTCCTGTGTGGTATAATTTTTTAAAAAAAATTAAATGCATAGTACAGCGTCACATGTCTTACACACATTTTTTGACGCTTCACTTAAGATTTTGAACAAAGAGCACATCTTAGTCCCTCTCCCCTTTATGTTTACTTTAATTCTGAACAAAAGGCATATCTTCTTCGTCCTCTTTTTCATTTAATGTCTATGTACAGATTTGGATTATTTTCGCTAACAATACTGTCGGATTCATTTATTATTTCCCAAATCTCAGTATCAGATAAATACTTTCTTTTCGTCATGACTGTAGCTACAAATAAAAACCGACCGAATGAAACGAACAGCTGAGAACATCCGCTACCAAAAGCCCTAACCTCCATAAAGGGCCATAAATTCTCCTTCGAACTTCTAAGAAGCAAGCAAGAAAGAAGAAAGCAAACCGAAAGCAAGTGCACCCTTTAAATCATGTCATTACATTTAAAGAGCCGCGCCGCAGCACGCTCTTTTAACAATTACTCCCCTCCTGGTAGCCAGAAATGAAATTCAGGCCTATATCACCAAGGTCAATACTCCAAATAACCTATCTATATAGATTTCGCGGTATTGTAACGCCATATAGCAACATTAAAAAAATCAAATAAAACGTTCTCATCGAGCGTATCTCTATTGATACGCTGGGCCGTAGAAGACACTCACAGAGCGTTATTCCCGTGATACGCTGGACACAGGAGAGCCAACATGAGGGTATCGCCTGTGATATGCTGGGAGCAAACAGGTTAAAACTTTCCTGCGCTTGCATGTACCAGGTGTTGTGTAACTCTTCAAATCCCTGATTCAATTGTAATCCAACTTTTTATATCCCTTTACAATGAAGTTGCCCGGATTTTCAATGTTCAGCTTAAAGACTTTTGAGTAGCCTTGATGTTTTTCGTTAAATTGTATAATTGCATCATATATGTGCACTCAAATTCACAGTTTTCAAGTAAACAAAAACTTCCTTTGGTACTCTTTATCATATTACCCCATTTAAATATTCATTTAAATGTTGGGTCTTGGGAAATTTATCTTTCACGTTGGAAGATATTTTGATGGCATTATTACGTAAAATATCAATGTGATAAATATTAAAGTTCCATTTCCTGTAGCAGAATGCTACTTCCAGTTTTGAAAAATTGACACAGACTATTATTAAAATGCTTATAACTCAAGTGCTATGTAAGATAGAAACAAAATTCAAACAGTTCTAAAAAGCTAAGAAATCAGGTTTCAATAATAGACTGTTAATAAACAATCGACTTTTTGATCAAAAATAGAGTTTTAAAGGTAGGCGGATACCTTTGTCGATTATCTTCAGACATGAAAAAGCATTACAGGAGAATATTATGCATATTTACTTGCCAAGCTGAAAGCAGAAAGTGAGGAAAAACGGCTCCCATTAACAGAAAATAATTTGTTTCGCCAAGACAAAGTGCCTTTCAAAACTTCAGTGGTTGTTTGGCGAAAATCCACGAATTAGGGTTTAAACTGCCTAACCACCCTTTTTACCTACCAGATCTACTCCCAAGTGATTTCTTTTTGTTCCCTAATCTAAAAATTGCGCTCGGAGGACAGAGATTTTCGTCAAATGAGAAGGACATCATCTTCATAAATAATTAGTTTGCAAAGAAAGACGCCTAGAATTATTTGGAAGGGTTAAAGAGAAGGGGAGCACCGCTGGGAAAAGTGTGTAGACTTACAAGGAGACAAGGTAGAAAAATAAAAATAAATTTAAAGATAAAATGTCTTGCATCTTTGTTAGGTCGTAAACTTTTCAGACCATTTCGTACGTGTGAGTGCATTAAATGAATTTTAAGCGATATTCAGTACAACCTTATATACCAGTCTAAAACCTTTTTATTCTTGAAAAACATGAAATAAAATTCAACTATTGTTTTGCATGTTTCAGATATCACTGAAATCGGAGATAACTGTACATATCTTCTTAAATTATATAATCAACCTTGCGAGTAAGTATTCATTTAACGAACATATTTTCTACAAGAGTTTGTTAATTAGTTTAAAAAAATATATGCTTTTAGGAAAAATTATTTGTATTTTCTACAAAATGTATAAATAATTATTTATAAATAGAATTTTTTTCTCCTTCATTCAGTTTCCTTTCTTACCAATTGGAAGTAGAAGAAAAATTTGTAACTGTTGTAAAAGAAAAAGTAAGTAACTCTTAAAGAGTTTTTTATATATGAAAAAATTATTACTCTTATAATGTCTACTGTACGTTTGTTCAACAAAATACATTTATTTTATCACTAAACATTCATCAAATACTAAACTAGTAAAAGTGTATTGCTTTTTTCTATATTGTTACGCAAAAGTTTCTTCCTGTGGGTGCGTATAGAGAGTGAAAATCAATACCAACTCGGAGGAAAACGACAAACGAAGATTTATAAATAAACCTTCAGGACAACACAGATAGCATAATTTGTACAATAACTGATACACAGCCCTTACACAATTCAATGACACAGATGCAGGAACAAAACACACATTAAGTACTGTCACTGTTATTTCAGCAACGTTCAGTTCACCAGCTTATTACTCTTCACTGCGGACAGCCTCCGCAGCAATATTCTGCACTTCCAGAACAGGCTCCCAGATTCCCAGGAGAAACACGTTGTTTCTTGGCAATTTCACGCGACATGCTCCACTTCACGTGTCGACAGTGTTCAGTCAATCCTTCGATTGATCTCCTCAACAGTCTCCAAAGACAGACTCTTCGTAACAGTTCTGCTAGATAAAGGCCGAATCTCCAGAAGATTCACTCGGCCATGATTCCCCGATCGGTATGCAAAGCGGACTCCACAGACAACTGATTTCGTACACAGACTGATTCCTTCTCAACCTCCTGCATCAACTGTAGCTCTTGGCGTATTTATACCTTTTTCTGGCCAGGCATGACGTCACATGGGAAAATTCAAAAAAGTCCGTAACTTTCTTCATGTTTGGTTTTTCATTTAGGTTCTAGCGCCTTCGAGTACATTCCATTTGTCACCAAAGTCACCAAATTTCTTGCTACGTCACCAAATGGTCACCAAATTCGTCACCAAGGTGAAGGGCACATCGATTAAATTGTATTTTGTTAAGTGGTGATATCTCTGCAAATCGATCTTTTCCTTAAGAGAGAAGCGTTGCAGGGAAGCATAAATTCATGTTCGTAAAAATATTATATTTACACTGGCTTCCACGAATTAAGGAAAGATCACGAAAACAGATTGCTCAAAAAGTTACATATAGAATGTAATGAATCTGAACTACATTATACAAAACATATTAAAATAAACATTAGAAATTACTGTGTAACAGAAATTAGCATATGTATAAAATTGAAAAACTGAATTCGTCATAATTTAGGAGTATGATCACCAATAGATCACCTAGATACAATATATTACATACTATTGCATTGGTATAAGGGCTCACATACGCATACCATCTCTGAAGAATTGAACATTCTTTGTTCCATGTGAAAAGACTAGGAGGTCTGTGCTTTCACCCAAAGATATCATCCTAAGCGCAGATACTACCTCTGTATGGAACTCTTTCACGAATATTTGATAAATGTGTTCCCTATTCTTTTTAAATCAAGCAACGCTTACTATCTTTCTGGATGCTAAATATTAACTCATCCATGAAGAGTGCAAGCTTACATGGATCAGCAGTCCAGTGAACATATTGACGTGCCCATCTCAAACCCTCCTTCAAGGGACATGAAGTGAGAAGCACATAAATGACTGGTTGACTTGCGTAAAGATCACCTTCGTGGAGCCTTCTACACATGATACATGTTGATAATAACCTTCTGGTGGCTCTAACAAGAGAGACTCTAGGTTGAATTGGGATTCGGTTATATTGCTTTGACCACTTAACTGAGAATATCAGTCATCGGTACTTCTTATAGAACTTTTCCTGCCTTGAATGAGCCCTCTGGATGTCGGTCTATGTTTTGAAATGATTCTCGAAGTCCATGAACAACAGAAAGACTCACATTTAACCATGTGGCAACGTCTGTCTGAGCTTGACTAGCCTTTGGTATCCCAATGGCTAGCTATCGCTGCTCTTCGGGAAATTAATGTCTCGAGGTCATTGTAACGAATTGGCAGTATCAAATTTCTTATATCACTGCAGCGATATATGCAGCTTTACTATCTAGCACATATTTTCCAACCCCTCAAAGTTAACATATCCCGATAACAGTGTTTGTAATATGCACATTGTTATTTCATTCCGCATCTTTCGCTTAACATTTTCAGATTTAATTTGGATTGGTTTATTTTTGAACGAGTTATTGCTATTTTTTTTTATTATTATTTTTCCTTACTTTTATAAATCTGTGTACATTGTACAATTATTAAGAAATAATTATTACAAGAAAATACCTCATTGATAATTTGTGACCCTGGTTACCAAATGGTTACATTCACTGGCTCGCAGATGGTATTCTTCCTATTGAAATGTAGGTTAGAGTCCAGATGCCACTGAAGAATCGCCGTGTAACAGGACTGATGCATGACAAATCTGCCAAAGCTTCAAGTTTTCCCTTTAGTGTAGGATGGATATTTGCGAAGTAGGGTCTTGATCAGGTATCGTCCTTATCATTTGACCGAGGGATAAAATTACAAGGCTTGTCGCCATCAACCATCGAGTTGCTTGGAAGAGAGTTACATTAATAAAACAATCAGTCACAAAAATATTCATCATCTCTTTCCTCAGACTATCCACTAGAATATTTTCTTAAATTTTCCTTTATAATGTATATTAGACGTATAATTTTTATGAACTCAATAAAAATTTTATTTACAAAAAAAAGAATAATTTTTAATTGAAAATCACAAAGTTTATTAATTTTGTCGTGTTATTATATTTTTATGATTAAAAGTTCTGCAGTGTAATAATTCGCATAAAATTTGCTTACTTGTATAGAACCAATGCAGAAATATCTTGTTAATGACCACTTTAGATGCATGACCTGAATAAGTTTAAAATACAACCTATCGTTCTTATAAATGTTCTTACGGTTATTTACGTAAATTTACTGTGCAGTAATTGATAGGATTTATTAAATCCGTGAATGATTAAGCCAAAATTAGATACAGTTTGTTAAACATTGACTGTAAAATTTCAGTCTAATTTATAGAGCCACAAAATTTCATTTTGTGAAAGAAATAAAGATTGCTAATTCCAGTTCTGTCGAATCTTGAGATTCATTTCAAATTTACAAAAATAATTTACATCTGTATAGATAAAATTATTTTATTTTTATATCGTGCTTATTAATAATAATGTGTAATAAAATGAGTGAGTGAGTGACTGTAAGGTTTCAAGGAGCATGAGCCAAGACAGGCTAAGTGACGCCAATCATTTTTTAAAATAATTTAAAATAGAATGACTTTATGAACATGGAATGCTCCCAAGGTGAAAAAAAATGGTAATAAGATGAAGAAAAACCGAATGGCTAGATAACAAAGAATTATAAAATTAATACATAGATAATGCTCCTGACACTAACCGGTATATTTCTACAAAATATTGCAAACTGACGGATCCATTATTCTTCACAAGTTCACACGTCATTGTAATAATCTATTAATAACAATGCCGAATGAAGCTACTTTTTTTTAAAAAAAAACACAAAAATGTGGCTGGAGGATGGAAAAATTATATCCGAATGAATTCAATTATGACGCCAACGCTTTGCTACGCAGGATCTGATTCATCAGAACTCATTAATTAATCAACAAATAAAGTAGTCCGTCTGGAATAATTACCTGGATATTATTTAACTTTTACAATGATAATAAATGAATAAATTATTATTATAAATCTTGAATGATGACTAACTCGCCACCAAACAAACGCTTATAATTGAAAATTATATTTATATCAATAACAGAAAAAAGGGATCAAAGCGATCTCGCTAACCTTCCATCGCCACTAAATCTTATCACTCATCGCCAATTCTTATCACAAATCAACAGGATCACTCGAAAAAGATTGTTGATTAAGAACCAATACAATTTATGTCTATTCCTACAATACGCTATGGTAGATAGCTTCGTTTACATGGTAGATAAATTCGTTCGGCCTGTCATAGAAACATTGACCTTCTCGTGATGATAAATGTAAATCCCAAAAGTGTAATTTACACCTATTCCTAAATTTGCACTGAACGTGATTTACGTGGTTTTTAAATGAAACAAAAAAATTAGGGCATTTTAAAACGTTTTTATGTATTTCACTTGGTGTGTGTGTGTGTGTGTATCAGTGTGTCATCAAATTTTTGATCGTTAATTTAACCAACTTCCCATGAACGATAGAACGATAAATGAACAATCGAAAATCTTATGACACATTGATACACACGCACAAGTGAAATACATGAAAACGTTGTAAAAAAGGAGTTAGAGGATAAGGATTGGCAGCAGAGGATTATTACTGAACTTAAAATTATTCTGTTAGTTATGGGGATTGAAACGAGTTCCACTAAAACAGCATTAATCTACGTGGTTACTCTCGAAGAAAGTTGTGAAATCAAAAACTAGGGGCCTGGTAAGCGATAAATTCTTATCTAAATCATGTATTAGGACAGTGCGTTAGGTCGGAGTTCTAGAGAGAGTGACCTTGGATATTCTGCATTGATAATTTATTCCGCTTGTTTAGTCTTGTGTGTCCTCGAATAAATCATTATAGCTTTTATTTAATACATTAATTTGAGATATGGCAGAAGAGCTTGATAGCTACGGACAATCACAACAAAATAATAATATTATAAGCTGAATCATGTATAACATGCCGTATTCTCTTTTAACATGCTCATAAATGATTAAATTATTAAAGAATAAGAATATTATTGATATATTGCTTTTCCAAAAAGAGTATAAAAATAGTAAATTTTGTTTTTGTTTCAGGGTCTGTACATCAAACAAAAGGGAGTAAGTATTATTTTGTAAAATATTTTAATGGATAAAAATTTAAAGTTGAAAACAAATAATATCAATTTATAGAATTTAATAAGACATATTTGTATATCAGTTAATATTATTATTCAGTGCCTTTTTTTATAAGAGAATAAGAAACATATTTTGATGTTTCTGCTGTGCGAATAAGATGTTCACGTTTTTACTTTATAAAATGGTTTTACGAAAACCATCATAGAGATCTTTGGCGAATATATATTTATAACTGACAAACTATTTTCTTTGACTATTTACAATGATCTATGAGTTTTCTATTTACTTATTTTATAATATTTACTAAATATAAGAAATTTATAATGAAGCAATAATTTATTTTATTATTGAAACAGAAAGCTTACGTTATCTTAATTAGAAGTTTGATTGCCTTATATTTCGCTAGTATATTATTATTAAACCATAAGCTCACATTTTTACCATACATTTATATCCAATGTATATTTTTCATTAAATTTATGTCAAAAACATGTACATACTTCTTAATTCCTTTCATTATAACGCAGTACTCGAAATTTCTTTTGTATATAAAATACTTTTGTAAGTACCGGATACTAAAAAATTATTCATTATTTAATACGCAAAAATAAAAATTATCTCCAGACAAAGTAAACCTTTTCTTTCACAGTTTCTCTAGTAACATCATATTTATTGGATTTCGTACAACTGATCACCATATCACAGAATGTTTAGCAGAATAAGAAAACTAATAAAAATTAAACCATCAATTAACTGGGCATGTTTTCACGTACCTAGAAAAACTACAAAAGCATTAATATATATATATACGCATTTGTTGTGTTACCATATTTTGTAAGCAAAACATTTGCATCTGAGTATTCATTTAAGAATAATTTTTTTAGAGCATCTGTTGATGTGACCAACTTTTACTCAATGTGAGTTTCTAAGGCATTACGCACACATGCAAAAAAAAAAAAAAAGAAAAAGTGAAAATTCCGACATGGATCACTTAGAATGGAATGAACGAAGCAGAATATAGTCTAGGCAAATCTCTCTAGATAATTTAATTTTTATTTTCATTATTAATACATTGCGTTGTCGTTTTTCGAATGGCAGCGCTTGCATAGGGATCATGGTCGCGGACTCGCGGCCGACGTTTTTCGTCGAGTCGTGTTGCCCCAAGACACCAGCCTTGTGGTTGGGGCTGAATCACATTAAATTTGTTGAGGCTCAAAGTCCTCACGGGGCGTGGAGAAGAAGTTAGGAAAGGGAGGGGCCAACTCAGGTGTCATATATGTCACTTGACCGAGATTCAAAATTACGAAGGCTGTCACCAATATACTCGTGTTGCTCCCAGGGTCACGTTAATAAAATCAATCAATTCATCGTTTTTCATTCAACTTTTCAGAGTAGAAAGAACCATATTTTTTTTTTGGAAGAAGTATTAGTGGCGTCTGCTGTTATGTAGATTTGCTGGTAAATTAATTTTATGATAGGAATGCATAAAGTGTTTCTCACTTGTCCCTAACAAACATATAAATAAGTATGATCTTTGTACACTCATTGCTTACATAAAAAACAGAAATTATGAATACCGAAAGAATAATTTATTCTTTCATATGCAAATAAGTAATAAAACTGAAGTATGGTTAGTTGAAATTTCGTAATATAAAATAAATAAGATTTAAAATAAATAAAAACATAGTTTTTGAATGCTGTGAACAAATAAAATCTTTCGAACATTTTTTTTTCTTTTTTAGTAAATTTTTATCTAAGTATTCCAAACTAAATTCCTTGAAAATAGGATTACATTTCTTGCGGATAATTCATCTTGTTCGTCATCGGTTTTTTGCTTTAGTTTTAAAAAGTAATGGAGTGATTCTCCAACAAATCCCTTGACCTTCACAAATCAAATTACTGACATATATGATCGAGAGTATCTCTGATGTACACTTTGTATTCAAAAAGCTCCAGGACATTTACTCGTAAAGAAATACGAGTGATGGTCTAAAGAAACCGAAGGGATGTTACAGAAACGACTTTCAATTACGTGTATCAAGTGGTTGCATTCAATTCTGACTATTTCCGACTACTTGGCAACATTCCTTGAAGTTGAAACGAAAGAAATGGTTCCTGTTTAGAATCGCAATAAGTAACACTTCTAATAGTTCGAATAAATTAATATTCTATGTATATTTAGTGTGTACATCGATAATTTCTCCCACATTACTTGTACAAAACTTTTATTTATACTATATGTATTATTTACAGCATATTCATTTAAAAAAATTTAACAATTCATTTTAATCAAAACAGAAGGGGATGGCTTGACACACAGCCATTCCCGTCCAACATTTAAGTTTATCTGTCTGAGGTTTCTCTTCAAGCGGAGGTGCTGCTATGGATCTAAGACAACATTTTTTCACATGCGTCAATCGTGTATGTGCATCATTTTCATCGAAAAAATTTCAGCGACGAACGAACGTAGCTTGAAATAATTATTTTCAAACCCTTACAAATACAAAAAAAAAAATCATGAAAATGGGTATTCATTTACTCTGTATTGATTGTTATTTTATTCTTCATTTAAACATGTTTCTAGTATATAATGAAAAATCACGGAGTTCGATTAATATAAATATTTGTCAGTTTATTAAAGATGAATTATTCCTTATAATCATACATTCTTAATATTTTCAGTACAACTGTACGGCTCAAAGAAGGCTTACTCGTCGGTAAGTACTTATTTTCAAATACAAATTTATTGTTTTTTGAAGTAAATATATATAAGGCTTTAATTAAAAGTATTATCGTAATAGCCATAACTTTTATATTTGCTAAACGATTTTCTTAAATACTACGGATATATTACTTTACTAATATAATACTCTTTTTATACATACTTGAGTCAACGTGTGACTAGATGGGAAAACCCGTTGGAGGCAAATTTCAGTTGTTTTTATTGACAGTAGGCATTAATGGTATCTTTCACCTTATCGTCTCAACAAAAGTAATATCACTTAAGTTGTTTTATCATTTTGATAAAATGAGAAAATACTCAGGACGCAATATGAGGTGCAATGTAGTCTCATTGCTTCAACCGCCTGCTCCCAGTGCGTCTCCATCTTCTTTTGTTCTAAACACTCCAACAACATATGAAAACAAAGAAAATAAATGCATTACGGGGAAGATACATTTAGCTCTCAGATACAACAAGAATATTGAATATTAAATAAAAAGTTAGGGCCATGAAGAAATTACTTCTCATCCAAGCCTATTATAATTTTGAGTGTTCTGAAATGGCTACACCTTAATAAATAAAATCTCAGAAATTTTGATTTCAAACTCTACATACAAATTCATTGCATTTTAAAATCGTGTCTTCATAACTTGAGACAATTGTGGATATTATAATAAAACGCATTAGTATTTTTTTCTAATTTTTTGCTAAACTTTCCCGTTTTCCTGCTGAGTGCTGAGTTCTAACTTTTAAAATATAGAAAAAAAAGATTTTATCCAGAAATATAATTATCATTGTATTTTGAGTATAATAATGGTATCCTATATGTTTATATAAAACTCTTACACAAATAATTCGCATTAGAAAATAAGCATAACAAAACTATTTACTTACAAAACGGATCCCCTGATTCATATTTAAGCTCTTAAAAATGGCTAAAAGTGAATAACTAAAATTTTTCATGAAATTATTCTTTTCATAAAATTGAAATTAAATAAAAATCCAATATTAAAAGCAGATCTGCTAGAATAGGAAAGTTCAATTACACTTGTCTTTTTACAGATAAATGACTCAAAAAAAGTATTTCGATGCTTTACCTGGAAACAGTACCATAAAAATGACCAAAATATCGAATTTTTTATTGCTTTATTTTATTAATATATATATTTTTATAAACGTATGCTGAATTTCTTACATTTGCAGCTTTATTATTATTTAACAAATTATTTCAGTTTTTCTTAATTTCTTTATTATTGTGTGATTAAAATGGAAAATTTGTACGAAATTAATGCAGTTATATTCACATTAACCTTAATTTGTCTTAGCATCTAATTTTGGAGGCAATTCAAAGGCTTGACCAAGCTTCAAGCTTTTGAATTGCCTCCAAAATTGTGTGTGTGTAAATAATATGGAATGAAAACAAAATGATTAAATTTGCATGCAGTTTGGGAGTTTACAGGGGTGCTAAATTAGTAGAAACAGCGAAAACGGCCCTTACCTGGTTAAGCATGGAATCAAACTGGGCTCATATGACAGAAGTGAGCAACTCATTCCTTGCTGCTTCTCCATACCACAAGTCATCAACTGGGGGAGGGGCCGTCGCTCAGCAACCCATGACCAGATGTTTTCAATGAGTGAGAAATCTAGAGACAGTGGCGGCCAGGGTAACAATCGAATAATCTGTGTATCGAGGAATGTCAGAACACGACGTGCAACATGTGATCTTTCATTATCATGTTGGAAAATAGAGTTTGGCAGGCTTCGAAGATAGGCACAACCACTAGACGTAAGATGTCATAAATGAACCGATCTGCGTTCAAATTACCACCGATTCGAACTAGGGATTTAATTGTCGTGTATCCAATGGCTGCCCAAAACATCACACTATGTACCGGGTCCTTATGCTGATATCGAATGAAGCAGGTGAAGAGCGTGTTAACGCTTGCATGTGCTATCACCGCGTCACCTGTAAATAAGAAGTTGGTAACTGATGATTCTAATCGTAACTGGTGAGAAGAGCGGGAAGCGTTCGTCGTGTATGGAAGTGAGGTGGTAAAAGGAACCTATCTGTGAAGGCACCACATGCAGGTGTCTTGTGAATCATTAGAGAGATATATTTAATACAGTCCATGAGTAAATGTATTATAGTGCAAATAACCTATGGAACTTTAATATTGTGTAGTGAATGGTTCAGAGCGGTCTCCTCGGAACCTCCAGATATGTATACGACCATCAGAATATTGCACGAAGAACCGGGACTCGTCTGAAAATACGTCATTGTGCCACTCATGTATTCAGGTTTGTCGTGAGAGTCACCAGAGTTGTCATCGCTCTTGATGCTGCATTGTCAAGGGAATCCGAGATTATGGCTGCCGTGCTGACTGTCTACGCTGCTGCAAACGTCGTCACACCGTACGAGTGGATACTGGGAGTGCTGCAAACACGCCCATACTACTGTCCATGATTTGGTTGTATAGTTTTGCAGTGCTGATCTCACAATATGTCTATCCTCTCTAGCGTTAGTGATGAGAGGGCGTGGAGATCCTGCATGTCGTTTAGTACGAACCTCAGCAACCCATTGATTCCATATTCCCATTACAGTGGTTCAATTTCAACTAGTGCGCTGGGAAATATCACGGAACGATAATCCACACTCTCTAAAGGTAAAACTCTTGCTTCTGTTGAATTACGATACTTGCTAGCAAGCAATTTTTCTAATTATTCGAGGTAGAACATAATTCTCCGAGTAAACTCTGGCCTTACAAAGTTCTTTCCAAATGAGAAATCCATCACACTTTTCTTTTACGCAGTACTTCAGAGGTCATTTCTTCCTCCTGTGTCATTTAAATGTGCTGAAATACTAATTACTTGCATATCGCAACCTCTTAACTTTTCATATGATTTTGACGTTCGTCAGATCATTCCTTCCTGGTTTTGCAATTTTGATGGTCAGCTGTATATATATATATATATATATATATATATATATATATTCAGAGGAGCTCTATTCAGACCCCTCTAGAACCCGTGCTACTTATTGAATTTTGATGAAACTGGGTATATACTTTATATGTAAATATATAAAGTATATATTTTATTTAAAAATAGTCCGAGGATAAAATCAGCAGTAAATCCACACCAAGCAATCACATAATTAGAGTGCAGTAGTAGTTGGCTAGGACATTAGGAGATAAAAACCCTTATATGCGGCAATTCTGATTTTTCACAGCTCCATCCAAAGAAAAGTGAGCCTCATCTGACCATAAAACTTATTGATGCCCAGCATCATAAACTTCTATTTCTACCAAAAATTAGCAGGCAAAATCAGATCGTGTTTGGTCGTCTTGAGATTGCAGCATTTGCTCCAAGTGGATCTTATGCAGATACCATTTTAAAATGAATCGCATAATTCTTCTCACTGTCGATCACGGAATCACCAACTCTAATGGCACACTGACCGAACACTTGCTGAAGAATAGCTGGAACTGGAAGCTCTTTCAGCCACAACAGTAGCGACTTTTTCGGCAGTTTCTTTCGCAACCAGTTTTCACTCTATTTCTAGTAGCATACCCACGTCTCAAGTCTCTTCAAATGTCGTAATCACTTTCTTCAAGCCATTCTTAGGCATGGGCCCTTTGCACAATCTCTTTAAACTATAATAATTCTAGCAGTGCAGCTAAGCTATTGCTCTTGTTTTAATAAAACAATTTTACCAGTAAAGTTCGGTCTTTCTTCTGTAAAGGCACGAAAAAGGATTTTCTGCCACTGAATGCAAATCTCTTTATATGTTTTACTAATTTGTATTAGTAAATTTTGAAAAGCTCCATCTGGAGATTGTTATTGAAGAAAACCTTTTTCCCAAGGTTCATGTAACATATATAGCAAGTTTCAACAAAATCTAATAGGCAGAACGGGTTCCACAGGAGTCTGAATAGGTTCACTTTAATTATAACCTCCCTGTATATATATGTATGTATGTATGCATATATATATATATATATATATGTATATATATATACATGAAGGTGTGTGTTTTTGTAACGAAAATAATGAATGAGTAAAAGCATGGAAATAGTCTAACAGGAATTAGTTAAAAATAAAAAAAAGTAAATGTTTAAAGTATTTTAAAAATAATTCATATTTACCAAAAAAAACACCTAAAAGGTTTTTAGAAGATATAAATGAAATTAAAGCATCTGACAATTTCCATAACTTAACAACAGTCTCTTAAGCAAAAAGATTATTCTTAAATTTTAGAAATGATCTGTAGTATTAGATTTTACTTCCCAACTTTGTTGTCGGCTGGTGAAGTAAGAAACGAATTTAACGAAATTTTTTAAATCTGATACCAAAACTTAGAAGGAAGGTAACAATAAATATGTAAGCATGAAACTAGCCACAAAGTTACAAAACATTAAAAGGTTTAGAAAGGTTTCTTGATGAGAGAAATATCGATACAATTCAATGAAGGACAATTAAAAATTGACTCTTCACTATCAAAATAAGAGTGTATAGAAAAGATAATAAGAAGCCTTATAAACTTATTCTACTTCACTTTATAAAACATTAATTAACCACAACTCCAACATTTAAAACTGCAACTGAAAAAAATTCATAGCATTCATTCTTAGTTCTGAATTGCTCTAGCTAATGGCGATGTACGCTATTCAGATGTCAAGAAACATCCTTATTAACTTTCACAATTTTCATAATATCTGGGCATAAAATTTGTATAAATGTTATGGCTCAACAGAAATTAAATTATGCTATAAAGTGGGTTAGTTAATTTATTCAAAAATTTAGTTAGTTAATTTCTAGAACAGAATTGTTTTCATCATTTAAACTTTTTTTAAGAAATAGGAAAAAAGAATATTTATATAAATAGCTTATGTTTCAAATTTCATTCGAATTGGATGATTAGTTCCAAAAATATTCGTGAAAAACGGTTAAAAACCCATATACTGGATTACTTCCGCTCGTAGCGTTTTTTCTCAGTTTCATAACACCGTGTGATTATTAGACAAATAATTTGATTTACATACTGGTATATGGCCTCTACGTTGGATCGTAATATGAGAATTTAATAATTTCTGAACGAATGATGAAAATTGAAAGAAACTTCTGATTTAATAGTTTTGAGACATGAGGAACCCAAATATATATAACGTTTTATATGATAAAAGTTGCTTTTTTAATTAATTACATTTTAATCATTACTATTTTTCAAAATAATAATGTAGTTTCCGTTTTATTTTAAGATTTTATAACTAAAAAAATATTATTCGTTTGGTGCAAGAAGTTTTAAAAAGCATTGTGCAAAAGAGTTTTTGTGTTCAAATGTTAGGACACTCATTTAACATTAAGGAATCTATTGTTTACTCGTACATCCATAACTAAGAATATTTCTAGCAGAAATTTATGAAATTTGAAATTTAAATCAATTTTATGTTGAGAGAAATCAGATCTTCAAAATAAAATTCGATTCCGCAATGGAAAAATTCTATTTTAAAGACGCTAACAACACCCATTAAGTTCATTAGTCCATTTACACAATAATTTAGTTCCATTTGAGCCATTAACATTCATACTAGTTTTGTCCAGATGCAAAGAATTGTGCCTGTTATGAAAGCTTCACAGGACCAGCGGCTGGGGATTTTTCGAAAAAAAAATGTGAGTCCAGAATGAATGAGGCAGTAATGCTACACCAAAAATTTACAAGTGAAGAATGTTAAAAAAACTTCCAGAAATTCATGAAGGTCTTGTGTAAGCCAATTAAGAAAACTATTCTGGTTAACTACGTCATTTAAATATAAGTGGGTCTTCTTCTTTCAAAGAATGTTCCATGGCCATTTAATTAGGAGCACATATCGCGCACGAAACCGCATCGCAAAGGTTTGTTATAGTTAAAACTTCTGCATCAGGGACATTTTAAAGGGATAGTAACGTAACATCGATTTAAAAATCGTGTGAACAGTGGGTCGAGATTGACAACAGTTTCTGTAGTTTTTTCGACGTTAACAGTTTCTTTAATATGCCGCTCATTAGTGTTGCCCATGAAAAGCGACATCCTGTCTTTCTCCTCTCGTATTGCTACAACATCCATTACATGCGCTTCAACAAACTTTTGTCCTCTTCGTGATTGAACGGCCACTGATCCTCCATTACTCTACTCCTGATGCTACTCTAAAGACCCTTCGTGTTGCGGGGCTGATGATTGTTAAATCTGTCGGGCCTCAAAGCTCTCACGTTGAGATAGTGTGGATGTGTTAGGACAGATGGATACCAACACAAAAGTCGACCTCGTCACTTTGTGGCGACATAGTATTCCTATTCGCCTCTTGTGCCACAACTAAACCAAATATACTGTCAGTAACTTATATAAGAGACGTTAGACAAATCTCCCACACAATGTTTGTTCCACAGATTTGTACTATAATGACAAATTAACACCGGCTCTCCAAGGTAACATCCTATATATATTCGGCAATCTCACTAATACCGAAGTAAGGTTTTCATACCACAACTTTCCCGTTTGAAGTTGACTTGATTATTGGCTTCGTCACGATTGCTGTCACTCGTAGCCACTCTTGATCTCGCCTACCACCTGTAAGGCATATACTCAACGCTAGTGATACTCAACCTCTATCGTGTGAATTTCGCTTTGTTTATATACTTTCCTATCAACAGCTCTTCACTTTATTTCTACCTGCCTAATTTTGGTTGGGAAGAAATTGTTAAATGTGTGCAAACAATCTTAATTAAAGTCCCCAAGATTAGTGAAGAGAAAACCGTGAATAGCCCAACGTCACAACTTGACAGGGTTAAAATTATGAAATTCGTTACCAAAAGTTCTCATTTTGTTTTTAATTGTGACGTAAATCAGCAACCTATAGAGCAATGAATTCTCAATTAAAAACTTTAAGCAGACTTTTCTAATCTTCTGAGTTCTTATGAAGCCATGTATTAAAAATACGAAGAATTTTTCTATACAATAACAATGGAATTCTGAAATTTCTTGGGAATATTTTACAAAAATGCGTATTATTAATTTTTTCATGAAATAAAAAAATTCAGTAAATAACTATTTATGATAGAAAATCTCAAATTACAACAAGTCACTGTTATATTTCTTAATGACTGAAAGGAAAAAAAGTTTCAAAAAAAATAATAGTATACGTATATATGTTTAAGATTGTAAGAAATACTTTGAAGAAACTAGAGGAAAAATTAATTAAAAAACATTTCAAATCAAAAAAGCAATAAAAGTTCTAATATTTTGAAATATTTGGAAATCATTTGATTTTAAAAAACTGAGATAATTAAAATATGATATTTTACCTCTGAAATGTATGTTTCATATGTATTAAACCGAGAATATAAACCATTTTCAATAAATACAAAAAAAATTTCTTAGGGTTCAATTCTTTAAAAAATATATTTAAATGGTTATAAAATCGTATAACCACCTTGAATAATTAAACTGAATTAATAACATCTATAATCTTAGTCATTGCTTAGAAAAGGTTTTCACTGTTTATGGATCAGAGAACTGCGGTAATAATAGATTGATTAATGAGTAACATAGCTAATTTATTTCTACAAAAATATTTTCTTATATCATTATTTTGATTTCCTCTTCCTCCCAAAATTAACTAAAAATACCTTAAAAGTCAATAAGGGCCAAATTAAATTTGAATTTGATTACTAGAATTAAAGATATTTCCAAAAAATTATTAATAAATCATGTACTGTTTTACTTCATTGAAACGATTTATACAATAATTATAATTAATTTTTATCTTATTTAGAATTATGTTTTATAGTCTTATGCAAATTGCGATAATCACATATTTTTTTTGTAAAAATTTTATTATTGAACGAAAAATCAAAGATTTTCAGATTTATGTCTTATGTTTTTTTTTCTTCTAAGTTTTCTGATGCATCTAAGTTTTTCTTACGCTACTAATAGAACTTGTAGTTCTAAATAGCCATGTATATTAAGAAGCATGTACACTTGAAAGACTCTCGGTGAAATGAGGCTATTCTAATCTAAAATACAAAATTCCCTAGCACTGATCCAAACATTGAGGGCGTCTTGAGACCAGTATTTCCACGCATTTGCATCAGAGAGCTATGCATCTTGCGAGCTTCTAGGCTCGCAATTATATACGCACCTTCAGTTTGATTTTAATTGTATACATATAGTTAATTTCACTATCACTTTCAATTGATGGATTAATTGTGATTTTCATAGGGAGTGCACGCGGATGAATAGAATAAAAGAGAATAAAATAAAATGAAAATGTACTAATTTGATCGGATCTGTCTGATTAAGAATAAAATGAAAAGTTGATTTTCAATGATATTACAGATGTTTCAGAACTTAAAGAATACAGTTTACTTGATAGTTTATATGTTACAAATCTTATTTTTTTTTTTTATCAAAGAATTTAATTATTCTTTCTTAAGACAATATTAATACCTTTTGCACTTCGTTAAATATTTTTACTTTTTTAGAATTGGAATAAAACTATCAATCGATCTGAGCAAAAATCCTTTTAAAGTTTTTTTTTTTTAATTTATTCTATCCAGTTTTCGAAACTTTTATTTTACACTGGAATTTCATTTCTTAAATCCTTAAGAATCAGAAGCTAATCATTTTACAAAACTTGAAATTTAAACTAATTTCATGATAAGAAATAAGCTACTGAAAAAAAGTGAGAGTGAAAGAAACGGCATTCGGAAATAATTTCCATTTAAGAGGTTTCTGTTTCTTTTTAAGAAGTATCTCAATGAGTTAATTAATTAATCTGTTCAAATCATAATTAATTTCCTCTGTACGTTTAGCAATGACATCCATTTTGTCCATTTGCGATGAGAATTACTGCAGTTATCATATATATAAGTGACTATTTTTATTATTATATTACAAAGTTTCTTAACGATTTCTTTCTTACCATTCTCATCTTATA
Organism: Nephila pilipes; assembly: GCA_019974015.1. Lineage (NCBI taxonomy): Eukaryota > Metazoa > Arthropoda > Arachnida > Araneae > Nephilidae > Nephila > Nephila pilipes. The sequence continues at coordinate 1,406,974 of BMAW01037517.1, forward strand.
GCTTATTAAATATAAGCTATTGTATAAGCTATCTATTCCAAATTTTGGTTAAAAAATATTTATTTAGAAATGAAAAGTACTACAACAAAAATGCAAAATTCCAACACAATTAATTTTTTCGGCTTAAAACTAAACTAGTCTACTCCTTAATTCGAAAAATAAAATTGTTTTAGCTCTGCACATAACTCTTTTCATCTTATATATTTGCAATTAATAAGTAACTTTTTTACTTTATTTCTTTCATTTTTATCCGTGCACACATTAAATGAATGTAAAAAAGGTATTGCTACAAAATAAAAGGGAAGAGTTATACTTTTCGATAGTTATACATCAGAATAAATTCTGTAATCAAAAAAGAGAAATCTCGAAGCACATTTAAAATAATTATCTTATCATTCCAAATCCTACAATTAAATTTTTAATTTTTTTTCTTTCAAAAACATAAAATTGTCTAAACTTTTTAAAAGCTGCTGGTTTGAGTTTTCCCCAGATTTTAAAATTTATTTTTTCTTCAATATCTTTCTCTTGGTCATTTTTATAAGTATATTATACTTCTCTTTCTTACCTAGAGTGACATTAAATTTCTTAGATCTGTTTCAGCTATGTACCTTTGCCAGTCGAACTTCACAGAATGAGACAATTACAGACAATTGCAATAAAACCTGGCTGCAACAATGACGATAATACCAGAAATAATAAATTAATCTTAAAGCAATTTTTAAGCAAATGTAACTACTGTTGTCCAAATTTCTTAACATTTCTTTGCTTCTGACTGATTCGCGTGTAAGTATTATTGTGAAGAGTATGTAAAAGTATTTGATATGTAAAGTATTATTGTGAAAAGAATTTGCTGAAAATAGTTTCTTAAATTGGTAAGCAGAACAAAATAAAAATCGCAAAATTACTCCAATGTTTCCTCCTCCATTTAATTTACTTAAAGAGTTATTTGCATATTATTAGTGTATGGTGTGTTTATTCATAAAAAAAATATGGAAAATATCCTTACCATTCCACAATCCAATATTGTTAATACTTGCACACTTCATGTACGACATGAATAGAATTTACATTTAATATAAAACATATATAATAGTGGAATTTTTGAAATATAAAACTAATCACATGAAATATTTCTCTATAACCTAAAATCTATTATTGTACTCTATAATGATTTCGTAAAATTTATTTATGCACATTTAAAAAACATTACAGTATAACAGATACTTAGCGATATGTTTGAATGTAAATAAAACACATTTTAATTTTAATTTGTTAGCTTTTCTTAACTAAATAATTTACTACGAAACATACAAAGCTATTTAAAAGGTAATATTTTAATTTTTACCTTTGCTTATAGATGTCAAACAGTTCACATAGATATAGTTTTTGATGAATTTGAGATCACGAATACCACCTACAATCCTAAATTTGAAGTAAGTATGCATTTATAATTTATAAACTTTAAAAAAAAATAACTGTTAAAATGTCTCATTATTCATTTGAACTCGTGTTAAAGCAAAACGATAATGCATTTAATTGAATTACATTATTGTCAATCTCTCTCTCTCTCTCTCTTTAAGTTTTTACATCATTTTAAAATAAACATAGGCATTGATTAGAAATACAAATTTTCAAACTTTTGAATGTATTTTTACACTGCAAGCACATAACTGTATTTTAAATATTCAAATGTGTGCTATATTCTGTTCTTTTTCTTATATATAATAGTTCATATTTATAGTTATAAACAACCAAACTCTTACAATAGAAAATATAGAATAAAAACAAAAACCAAATTTATTAAACAAATGAATTTTTCTATAAATGCATTTATGAAATCCAGCTCTTTTAACTTCCAAAATCTAACTATTTAAGCATCATTAAATTATTTCTTTGTTTCTCTAGTTCATAAAATTTATATGAAAAACAGTTACAGTGGGAAATTTATATAGCCATTTACTCATTTTATGAAAGAGTTCTATACTTCAGTTTTAATGTAAGTGTTCATATGCAAAACCATATCAACAGGGATAAAGATTTATATGTTTTTAGACTTTGAATTATTTGCATCAAATTTCCAGTATCAAAAATAATATTTTTTCATCAAGACAAGTTTCAGTTTTCTACAAACAAATGAAACCATGTTACTGTGAAAAACTTCGTAATTTTAAGAAAGGTAGATTGAGATTATTAAAAAAATTGGTTTGTTTCTTTTTTAAAAGAAATCTTGATACATTATAGATACTCAAGCTTTCTAATAGCAAAATGATTTTAAATCATCATTTAAAAAAATAAATAAGATTCTCCATTTGAATAATTTGTCAGTTTTTTTTCATTCAGTTAATATCTATTATGTTCCAGATTCTATACCCATCTATCCCATATATTCCATAGACAACTTTAAACTAAGTTTTGAAAGCATTGTACAAGACGTTATATATCGGAACCTATCAATACTAAAAATAATATTTGAAACCAATAAGAGAACAATATTTAACACTTAAAGTTATCCAACAACGCTCGAAGCCATTTTTTTTCCTCCATAAAATGTATAAGTGACGAATGGTTTTTGACACATAAAAAGATAATGTTTCATTAAAAAAAATTATTAGTGAGTGTGCATGAGATCCGTAGACTGGTTGTTGTTTGATATTTAAGACTCACCCTTCATCTTGTATTTGGCACAATATGTCTCTGTGGGACATATTGTGACAAACACAATATGAAGATGCTACTATTTCTTAAAACAACAAAAATTAAATATAAAATTCTGTATTAAATTTGCAATATAAAATTGTTTGTGCTTTAAAATTAAATGTACGCATATAGCCAATGCCTCATAAAAATGAAATATAATTTTAATTTAATTTTCCCCATCCGATTCAATTAAAGATAATGGCTAAAGTTTAAAGTGTTTAAAACGTGCAGTGTTAAAAACTGAATATTCGATCAAGATGTGTATTACAGTCAGTGAATGAAAGCAGAATTTCTTTTCCTATTCGTGAAATTTACAACTCATCAAAATATATAAGACCCCTCACAGTTGGTGAGATATTTGAAATATTATTAATTTTTAAAATGAGGGAAGAGGAGAGAGATTCAAATCACTTCCTTGTGGCACTCTTTATATAAAAACATCCTATTTTACATTAAAATTTCTACAATCTTAAAATTTTTGTAAGCACTGGCAGGTTTTCACTAAGTAGTAATTATAAATGTCTCTTAGAATAGCCTTTTTAGAAACGAAAATATAGAGTCAAGGTGTTTATTTTAAACGAATGCTTCTTAGCTGTGTCTCTTAAACTATCTAACTTTCCACAATAAATTTATATAATCAAAAGTCCCTTTAGACAGGAAATAAACATACACACACACACATTATGTTCTTAAATATATATCAATATAATACTTTCCATTTTTCCTAGAACTTTTCATAACCAACTCGTTAACATTATGTGTTTGTGATTTGTAGGATTTCAAGGATATTTCTCTGATTTTAAAATAGAAGTAATTACAACTAATTTCCTTGAATGAGGAAAAGCATGCTCTCTATAGATTCTGTGAAAACATTTTTAAAGATTAAACAATAAACTCTAAATGGTTGACGAATTGATTAGTAAAGTTGTCTGGCCCTGGAGTTTATTTATGTGGAAGAGAGTGAGTGAGCCTTTTCTTATTTATAAAATTAAAAATTACTATCATGATTGTATGTCGAATTAATTCTGGAGGTAAAATTTAATTTTCCTCTTTTCGGTGTCAGTCTTTATTTTTTCGCATTTTTCGTTGTAATAATCTTTAGTGGAGGCATGAAAGCGAGATAAGGCTTTTGTGTTTTCTTTGTCCTTTGAAGATTGCACGATCGGAATATTGCATTTCAGAACACATGAATTTGTCAGCCAATCAGTTTAAACTAAAGAGACATTAGACTATGTTCCAACTGCTTGCCTCTAATGTTACTGTATGTTTTGTAGATATTTCGTGCAAGATTATTTTTGGCTTCGTCCCCTTATTATTATTCTAAAAATAGCTCGATGTTGTTTCTGGGAAATAAAATTTGTTGAATTAGGATAACTATTAAACATGTTCCATGACTTCCTCTGATTCTTGAAAACATTTTTACGATCCTCATCCATCTTGCGTTTGTTGGTTTTTGTGATTTGTTTGAGGCTATTTTTATGGTTGCATTAGCGCTTTCAATTAATATACTTGTGGTGTCCTCTGCAACCTCATCAATACTGTGAGAATTAAATAATTTAAGTATATACATTGCATGATATGGAGTTTTGTTCAATTAGGTTTGTGTGATCCAATACAATTGGAAATTGATACCATGGTATGGATGAATATCTGTTTAAAATGTCCATAAATATAAAGTGGAGGGGAACCAATTGCTATGTCTATGAGGTAAGATGTCGTCGAAAGTGTAAACAAAAA
>BMAW01037526.1:0-32881 GCA_019974015.1 Nephila pilipes
AGGCAGTGAAATATATTGGATTTAATACAATCTACATTCCTTTTAAATGAGTTAAAAGTCATTTCATTTGAATATGCTCTTAATAAGTAATTAAATGGAACGGAGAAAATTTAAAATGCATTTCATACGTGATTGAGATTCATAAATTGTAGATTTTGACAATCTAACCATCTGGATTTCCAATATATATATATATATATATATATATATATATATATATATATATTCATTACGTGAACTTTGAAAGCTAAAGTGTTCAAAACTGCTTTACCAATACATATTTCATACATTTTGCAGAATTCGAAACAGTGTATTCTTTCAAATTCCCTTAATATATTCAGACGTAAGACGCTATCTATAATTTGAAACTTTTAAACTTTAAGAACATCTTTCTATACTATTAAGAATAAGACTTAAATATATATTACACGAGATATGTTCACATAAGTGTATTTTGATGGGTGAATCTCATCAGGAACTTCAACTTTCACATAGTCAATTCATATTTTGATGAAGAAATAATACATTTTAAAAATCATAATAATTCCGATAAGAATTTTTTTTGACGAATATTGCCCACTAAAAATGAGAAATGTAAACAATGGTATAACTGCACAACTACTTGATAAATAAGACAACCTCCACATAATTCTGAGAATTTGCTTAGTCTGAATATATTTTCGATCATTTTTATTCCTATTTACAAAGGAAAATTAAGAAAATACGTCAATCAATAAAATAAAATAAAATTATGCAAGGCTCTAAATTTTGAAAAAAACTCCTTTTAAACTTATTCAATATTTATTTTAAAAACCTTCTTAAATGACAGCGTTTAGTTAAAGAAAAAAAGTAAACGATTATTAATACATTATTATTTTCTTAAACATTTGATTAACATACGAGAAATTGGTTTCTCATGAATATAGTCAAACAACTTTATTGGCTCTATGTGCTGAATAAAGTACACTTTCCATAAATGACATCAAATGCGCTTTGGAAAAATCCCATATATATATATGCATTATATAGCATAAATTTAGTTTCTTTATTCGTAAAAGTAAACAACAATATTTTAAACCTCAAAGAATGCTCCTAGAATTTGAATTTTATTGATAGAGGGTATTTTTTCCATTTCGATAGAAATAGCCTCTGTCAGAAGGATTTATTTATACTTCAATATTTGAGAAAACATCTAAATCATAGACAGAATTTTCTTTTTAGAAGTGAAGAAAGAAAGCATATTGGACGAATATAAAAATATTCCACATCTCTACTTGCATTTTACAGGACAGTTTCTTTTATAAAATGTAAAAAAGGTACGAGTGTGTTATTAATACATTCTAAATAAAAATAAATTATTTTAATTAAAATTACATTTTTACGTATAGGATATTTTGTTATTTAATAAACTGTCATTTTTAGTTAATGAGTAAACATTTACTTTCAGTGAAAAATATGAGTATTTAAAGCAAAAAAAATATTAATTCTTCTAAATTTCTTAGCTTGTAAAACCTACATTCTTAATTTAATTTTATACACACTGATTTATTCAATAGTATATATCTTTCTTGTGTGTTAATATTGCAATGTGAAACATTTAAGAAACGTCTTGAACACCTGTTTAAATTCAATCATTTAAATAAACAAAATAGGAATGTGCTTAAATAATTTTAATTATTATAGTTGTACCAGTTTCCTTTCACTCTAATCTCTTATTTAGATTCATATTACAGAAAAAATCATTTTTTTTATTTTAATATATTAAGAAGAAAAGAGTATAAAATATATTAAAAATAGCTTAACATTTTAGTATTAAAAGAATCTTAGTCTAAAAAATATTACAGCCAAATATTGCACTATTGTACAAAACTATTTTTGAAAATATTGCGGTTGACTTCTTTGGACCATATTAAGACATGTCTATGCTTCTTTTATAAGAACTGTTGTTAGAAAAATGAATTACAAAAAGAGATTCGTTTTTCTACTTTTTAATTATGAATTTCTTTTATAATAAAAATAATTTATCTTGCATGTTCTTTCATTATGTTCATCGTAATCATTAATTCCAAATTTAGCTTGCTATAAATTCCATAAATCCAGATACCGTTGTCTTATACCTTTTGAAACAATTTAATACTTTTGTGTACTATCTCTTATGTTAATATAATTTTAATTAGTATTATCATTACAATTAAATATAAGTTTATAATTTATTTTTTACACATTTGCAAAAAACTTCAAATAACAATTAAACACAGATTTTAGTTAAATAATTTCATACAGTTAATTAATACTTGTATAAAAAAGAAGGTAGTTACAAGAATATAAATCACTCCTGTTTTAGAAACATAATCCTAGGATGGAAGTCACAAACATGTGTGATCAGATCTGAGCAGCTGTCGTTTACAGCTGCGATAATACGTAAGGAAACACATCAGAGTTACTTATTTATAAAGATAATTAATATGATGTTGACATTAGATAGTTCCAACATATAACATAAATGGACGTACTTTGTCTCGTATTTATAACATTAGTTATATTAAAAGTATGCAGAATTTATACATAACAATAAGGTGTATACATTATTTACAATATATATATAGAATTTTAAATTTAAAGTTCAAGGAAAATTATTATTGATTAATGTAACTTCTAGTATGAGAAGATATAAGTGCAATATTAGTATTGTTAATTGCAAATAACAATAAAGAAAAATAAAGTATAATAGGGAATAATTATTCTGGTTGACCGCAATATTTTGCTTAGATATTTGAAATTGATGCATTTAATAATTAATGCTTAATATCTAGATAATTATTATTCTTTTGAGACTTAAAACTTAAAAGAAAAACATGAAGTATATCAAACGCTCTTCTCTCTCTCTCTCTTCAACTAACCACGCGTATTAGAATACAATATTACTTATTTTTACATCCTTTTTTGTAATATTTGCAGCTCAAACATAACACCTCAACCCAATAAGTCCCCATTATAAAACATGTATGGCAATTCTGCTAGCATATCCATATGATTTTTGGATAATACCAACCTTCAAGTAATATGTTTCAAAAAATTTCACTACATTCTGACAATTAGTTTACAGGTTCGATGGTTTTCGGGAAGCCATATTTATTATTTTCAAAACATTGTGTAAAATGTGTTTCGTGATTAAAGTTTTTTTGATGGGTAAAAATACTGTTGAAGATAAATAATGGCTTGATAAGCGTTATATAGTCTATGTACCAAGGAAATCAACTATTATTAACTGGTATGCTGAATTTCTTAACGAGGACGTTAAGAAATTACATTAAAATATTACATGGCATTATTGGATAAATTGAGTGTAGAAATCAAGAAGAAGCGGCCTCACACGCTAAAGAGAAAAAAAAAAACGTAGTTCCATCAATACGATACCCCATGTTACAATTCTATGAAAATGATAGTTAAATTGAATTAATTACTCTTCGAAATGATTTTCAACCCTTTATACTCATCATATGTGGCCCCCAACGACGACTGGCTGTTTTCAGACATAAAAAAGGATGCTCCAGGAATAGAAATGTGGCTCGAATAAAGAAGTGATTACTGATACAGAGACCTAATTTATGAGAAAATACAAATCCTTCCAAAAAAAAAGTTAATGCAGTCGAATTTCTAAAACCAAGGTTTTTTCTTAGTTACGATGGACACTTATTGAATGGTGTGTTATATAGAGAGAAAAGCGAGAGGATATCGTTAATGTTTAAATATTACCACAAAATAGCCGAGATATCAGGATAAAATTTATTCTGCTTATTAACTGATCTTTATATGCATAATGTTGTCAATTACAGCTATTTATGTTGATTTGCTTAGTTTCGGAAGCCGTAAATTGAAATAGCCCGTGTTATGTTAGAAAATATAGTTCAAACAGCAGTGTACTATAATGACGGTCTTCGAAAGACCAAAAACAGTTTGCGAAAATATATACCTCTGGATAATTTCTATGTAAAAAAGTTGTAAATATAAGTTTACATCTCAAATATTTTAGTTAGTCAATCACTGCTATTAATGCTGATTTGTTTAGTTTCAGGAAGTCGTCGGTTGAAGTAACTCAAAGTATGGCCAAAATAGAATTTAAACTGACGAGTATTAGATCCAGAAACGAAAGAAAGGTCCAGAAACGCTTGGAAAAATATATAATTCAATATGATTCATATGTAGAGAAGTTTTAAAAATAATTAGTAAATCGAAGTTTCCATCTTTCGTGCACTCTGACATATTTCTTAAAATTTTACAATATTGCAGTTTTTTTTTCAATCAAAGGCTTCCTGAAACCAAACAAACCAAGATTAGTAGCTGAAATTTACAACAATTCGTGTTTAAGAACAAATTAATATTCAGAACGAATTTTATCCAGAAGTCTTAGGTATATATTTGTAATACACCTAAATAAAAGGAAAGTTGTTCATCAGTTATTCAAAAAAAGTGTGACTCTGTTAGGACTTCAAACATACACTCATCTCATTAGTGGGAGTAAAATTGAGGTGAAACACATAACAAACGTTGCATTTAAATTTAAATTATAACTCATGACTACATGTCCCTTTGCTCGTAGCTCATTCGTGTCTCTGATGCATTGATAATTCAAAAAAAATGGATGTCTTGTTAAAAAGTTATGATTTACTAAAATATGCAGGTAAAAACTAAATTATTTAGTAAAAAAAAAATATTATAGTAAATATTTATTTATTTTGATAATTTAACTCGTTATTTCTTTAACAATTTTTGAATTATGCAAAGGTAATAAACTTAGTCATTTGTATGTAATTATATAAACACTTTTGATACAGAGTCATTCTCTTTGTGACTTATTCCTTTTGTGAATTCATAATATTTTTAAACTTAGGAAAATAACTTTTGTCTCATTAGATCTGTTACTGAAGTCATAAAAAAGAATTTATTGAAGATATACGTACAGAGAGTTAGTAAATTTCATAACGTGATCCTGCTGCAAGAAATTCTTTTTCTATTTTTTGTACATAGCCTGGAAGTTAGCAACAGACATGTTGTTCCCGCGGAAGTGGCTTGAACCGCATCATTGATCCTAAAACGAAGTAATTTCAGGATTTTTCTTATCAAAATAGAACAAAAGTAAGCTACAGCAAGCCAAATTTAAACTGTAGAGCGGTTAGATTCAATTTTTGATCTTGTCTTTGGTTAATACGCCCCTCACAATTCGCTACATATCACTGATTGCATTGTCATGATGGAGTATTCAGGTATCAGCGACTTCTTCCAGACGCAGGACCTTGAGTATAGCATACAATATATATAATTTTGTCTTTCCTACAATCGAAAATTCCTTAAGGGCCACATCTATTGCATAAAAGGAGAGATAATTGAAGTATCCATTGTCATTTTCAAGTGGCATTCAAATCATGATTCGCCTAGACATGATTTTGCTTTTGTGAATCAATCAAATCACATTGAAAGTTTACGTAGCAGATTTGCTCATTTACACTCAAAATTTGATGAACAATGCTGCTTGATCACTTGTGGCATTTTTACTCTCGACGCTAAAACTAAACACATTTTTATTTTGGATGAGGTCTACACACTCCAAAAGCATTGAACACGAATTTCGCTCTTTCCTCTTATCCCTCACAAACGATTCCACTTTTAGAGATACCCGTAGCCCCTTTATATCGATTGAAAAAAAATCAATTCCGATACATATATAACAAAAATTATATTTCCAAAATACGTAGTTTTATTATGCTTATGATAGCCATAGAATTGATGAAATCAATCTTATTTTTTTTATTACACTTGAAGCAAATAATCAATTATGACATTGTAATCTTCTTTCATGCATAAAAAATGTAAGAAGGTTGGGAAAGAAAAAAAATAATAAGATATAAGGAAAATGATATTTCCTAAAAAAATAATATTTATTTCAAAAAGACTTCATCTTTTGAAATTTAAAATTTTAATTCCACTAATAAAAATAGCCTAAGTGTTAAAGCTTATTAGATGATTTAGAGATATTCTTAAGTACTATATCTAATAACAATAGTTAAACAATTAATATTTTCTGTGTTTTTAAGAAATTAAAATATACTTTTTAAAATCAGTTCTTTTGATCACCTAAAGTCATGTAAGAAATTTAATTTAAATAATTTGTAATACAAAGTGAAAGCACATTTGCAAACACACACATATACACACATTTGAAAAAGTTGAAGGAACGGTAAAAAGAGCAAAGTATTATTTCTTATTTTTCATAAAAGGAAAAACAACGAACGCATTCAAACGCGAACATAATGATTCGAGATAAAGTGTATTCTAAGATAATTTCATTCAACTTTTTTTTTAATACAGAAGGCTACATTTTCTGTAAAGTTATCACTAGGCGAGAGAAAACGGATGCACTTCCTTTTTAGAAGACTTCTTAAAAACAATGACTTGAATAGATAGGAATTTCAGAAAAATGCCATTTACTTCACACAAATTATGAGAGCTATTGTAATTTAAAGGAATAAAAATGTTGCGGTACTGAAAATGAAAACAGCAAAAATTCAACGACCTTAAAAATGGCCTGGAAACCTGCCAAAAAAGCAAAAAATGAATGCTTAAATCATTGGTCTACATATCGGAAAACCCCGTGCAAGACATTGAAATAGATCTTTTACTAAAAATTTAAAGTTTTAGAGAAATATACATATATGTATAATATATATGTATAATACATACACATATAGAGAGGTATAGAGAGAGCATATATGTATAATAAGATATGAATATAATGTATATATATGTATAATATATAGAGAGAGAGAGAGAGCCCATAAATTTGAAATTGAAAAACCTCTTAATGTTTTAAATTTTTCAAGAGGGTGTGTTTGAAGATAATTGCATACCACGTAGTCAAATTTTTGAAAGGCAGAAACGATTTTCAGAAGGTCGATAGTTTGTTGAAGATACTGAGCGTTCTCGTCAACCTGTGACATCAAGAAATAATAAAAACATTAAAAAAAATTAATAAAATCGTGCATAATGACAGACGTTTGAGAGTTCTTATGATGTTAGAAATTAGAAACATAGACAAAGAGACAATAAGAAAAAAAATTTGTCCAATGATTTGCATGTGACGAAAATTTGAGCAAAACTGGTAGCGAAAAATCAGACACCAAGGCAACGTTCCAGCTTACAATTCGCTATCTATGAAACAGTTCTTTTCGGACAAACGCATCATCAAACGTGTTCGAGCATCCACCGTATTCGCCAAATCTCGTACCATGCAATTTCTACTTGTTTCTAAAAGTGAAAAGTGCATTGAAGGTAACACATTTTGCATCTGTAGAAGAGACGAAGGCTAAAACGACACACTTACAGAAGAAGGTGACACCTAATGGCCTGCAGCACTGCTGTGAACAGTGGGAAACTCGTATGCAGCGATTAGAGAAGGGGATGATGTTGAAGGGGACAAAATGATATTTGTGTAATGTTTTAAATAAAGCTAATTTCTAAGACTTGTTAAAGAAAGAAAATGTTAAATTTTAAGATGTAAATGTTAAATGTTAAGAAGAAAATGTTAAATTTTCTGACCCAAGAGATTGTAAATAAATAAATTTTTAAGATTTTAGCTATAATTTTCTACAAAATCTGTATGTATAAATTAGGTTCTTAAGAAAATCTCACTCTTTGGGGTTACGAAGTTCTTTATCCTGGACTCTATTAGCTGATTTAGCCGAACAAAATCAAAATGTCTTGTGATTCTTCAAAGAAGGGTTACTATAAATTTCGCACTGTTTAATGCACACCTCTCATTTCCAAATGTTTCGCAACTTTAAAAATAAAAGTGTCAAATTAGTTAAGTTATTTGATATTTTTTGTATTGAACGTTTCGTGGTCGTAGAAATTTGGTGGTCATGTTCGAGGATTCACGGCCATCGTTACTTTCGTTCAATCGTGGGTTCAAGCCCTAATGTAGCTAAACATGTAAACAAATAAAATTGATCATTCATATTTCAATTAGATTGAAACATATGAAACAATAAAATCAGTAATTTTAATTAAAAAATACAGTTTGATTTTTCGCATAAGGTTATATGTCTTTAAAATTTTCATAAATTAGAGTAATATCATTTCAGACAACTTTATTTATATTCCAATTCTGATAAATGTACACTACAGATTCTTAAAAAATAAACACTTCGACGTTTATTGTTAAAAAAACGTAGCTACTTTTTCATTCATTAGTCAGTGAAAAGACTGGTTTTTACATGAAATAGCAATATATATATATATATATATATATATTATATATATATATATATTATATATATATTTTATGTTTGAATGCAGATAATAGTGATTTTTACAAGGAAATATTAAACAAAGTAACACCTTAAAGTTAATAATTAAACAAAGCTATCATGATCAGTTATGGACGAAAATACTATCTTCACTGTACATTTCTAAATTGACCCTAATTTTCCTTGAAAATTAATGCATTAAAACATCACTGCTGTTCCCTTTGCACGTTTTCAAATAGTTGTTCTATATGAATCAAATGATAAACATATATACTTTATCATTCTACAAACTATACAAACAAAACTATACAAATTTTATTTACAGACACTCGTAAACTACAAGGAAAAACATAGCGTCTCTCGCTCGAGAGTATCAGTTGCTGAATAATCCAATATACTTCGCTCGCTACTACTGCAGCGCCACTAAGTTGTCACTAAGTAGAATACATATCTCTTATACTTATAATTTTGAAAGGCTTACACAGTGGATTTACATCACTTACCTTCAACAATTTCCCAAAATTTTTCACCTGTACTATGTAGTTCTTCAATGGACTTGGCCGATCTTGATTAATCTCTCTGCGTTAAACGTAACTCAAATATAACGAAACAATCCTCAATGTCAAATGTAAACTACGCATTGTAGTATTTTTCCCTATTTTGTTCTAAAAATTGATACTCGCATTTTTAATTGTTGTACATTTCATTGAATATTAATTCAGCCAGAACTTTAACCGAACGTATTCGCAACAGTCCTTGTTGATTAGTGTAGCAAACTGATATAATATGAAGGTTGTGCATATGATTAACTTATTCTAATCAGACAACTTTTTAGCGCAATTCATTTTGTTTCCGTTCAGATGACCAGACGAAGTAAATAACCGTAGTCTCGTGTTTTTTCTTAAAATGAAACATTCGGAAATAAAAATTGAGAGCAATATTGTAAATGCATAATGGAAATGCAATGAATCAAGTATAAAAAGTAGCATTACTATCAAATTCGTTAGTCAAAATCTTATATCCGTTTATTTGACCAGTTATGGTATAGTGTTGGATTCTAAAAGAGTTTTATATAATCTGGTAATACCATTACCCATAATAAAAATCGGCTTTGAATGAATACGTAAGAATTCTAAAATAAAAGGACTGTTTTCACATATATCACTGTAATTCGAATTTCGTCGATATTTTTATGTTACAATGAAACCATAAAACTCTTAACGAACATAAAAACAAAGACACTTCTTAATAAAAAGAATAAAACAAACGATAATTGCGATATAAATCCAATCATAAAATTAAATTTTGGAACTAAAGAAAACGATAAAATATTAATGTAGGAAATATTATTTTCAGCTATTAAAATTAAAGCAAAAGATAAATTACTAAACTGAACATATTTAATTTTATATGTAGTTATTGTTAACGCAAATTTAAAATAAAATCAATATTTAAAAGTTAATCTGTTCTCAACAGTATTTAGAGGGTACAACAGATAAAGGCTCTCATCTACCTGCCATTTTGATTTCGTGGCAGCAATGTTACATTTGTGGAGTTTCGTCTACCGTTCTGAAATGTTTCCTGTTTGATCTATTTGAATGCAAAAAAGTGAATCTGAAAGAGCAAAAAATAACGAAGGCTTCTAAAGAAATACTATTCTTCTCCGATTCTTAAAAATATTTTAAATTATTTTCACAGAACAGAAAACTCATAATAAACGAATCATTAAAATATGGGTAAAATACATCATAAGAATTGGAGTAAAATTAATTCCCCAAAAGCCTTCATTGTTTTTTGCTCTTTCAGATTCCCTTTATTGCATTGAAGTAGATGAAATAGTAAAAATAGAAAATGAAAATCGAAATTCCATAGGATTAACATTAAACTGACGAAATAAAAATGGTCAGTAGACGAGTGTAATTATTAATTTAAAAATTTTCTCGTTCTTAATTTCTTATTAATCGGCCGGAAGAAACAATTTTATTTCTGTGAATACAACGCTTGAAATATATATACAGTCTCAAGTTATCATTTTCTCAGTGGTCTTGAAAATAGATTTCAATTATACTACACGAGTATTTATGTATTTTTAATTGTTTTCAGTTATTAAAATGTTAATTGATGGAAATGTGAAAAAACACACAAACTTAAAATTTATATTGATCATATAATAATATGCAAATGAAATGTTGATGCTTGTTTAATAAACTTACATATAACATAAAAAAAAATATTTTGAATAAAACGTATTATTCACCTGACATGGGAATAAGGCAGCTTATTTCAAACTCTTAGCATTTTATTCAGTAAAATAGTTGTGTCAGAATAATTTTCTCATTCAGTTTACTAAAAGACGAAAACACTTACTCATTTTTTAAGAAAAACGTCAAGGAATATTTCCATACATTTAAACAAAAATGCAACTTAATTCTTTTGAAAATCCCAACAAGAGCAGATAAGTGGGGTAGATTCTGAGCGAAAGGTGAAAAAATTTTAAATGTAATTAAATTCAAATGTGCGTTCTTCGTGCAGTGGAGTAGATATAAAGTTTTTTTTTTTTTTTTTTTTATCTTCACAGTTCTTACGATGGCTAAAATGATATTTATTAAAAGAGACAATTAATATTGGGTTAATATTATTGTATTAAAATATACGAGTAAACGAATGAAAAAAATTTAAAAAAAGTTTAGAAAGGACAGAAAGTGTGGGATAAGCTTAAAATAAAAGTAAAAAGGAAGCTAAATATTAGTATTTATATCAAACATTCACTGCGTCAGAATAACTGCAAATATTTAAAGCAAAAAACTATTTCAAACACTTCAACTATTTCTTAAGCCATTAGCGAGAGACATTCCATTTATTTTGAAGTCAGATACCTATATTTTAAATAAGATATAGTTTTTTTGATTCAGCTAATATGAAATTTTAATTAATAAATAAAGACACATTTTTACAACAAAATTCCAAGTATTTATATTTTATTTAAAATAAATTATATTTAATCAGATTAAATTTTGTGTTGAATAGAATTGTGGTTTCATTGAAGTAGTTCAAAGTATTTTATAAAATTATACTCAAAGAATGTAGAGAAAAATAAATGTTTAAGAATTGGTAGTATTTTTATTAATATTCAATACATTTTTCTAACTATATAAAGCAATTAATTTTTGTTATAGTAAGATAAAGAGAGTTATTTATTTCTTAAAAATAATATGTATTGTTTTACAAAGACGTAATTGCTTCACAATTTTAACTTATGATTTCTTGACGAATTTTGGCTTTATTAATTTGGTTTAGACTACAACACGACCCTGTGGAATCACAACAGTGGTTCTGTAATATATACGCACTTACTGAATTATTAAGTTCTTTGGAAATATAATATTCTTATTAATTAGTGTCTCGAAAACTTTTAATGATTTCATCATTTTTTTTTCAAACAAAATGGATTAGTTGCTTTTTTTTAAAAAAAAAATCTTTTCGTACATCAATTACTTAATACTTCGAATGATATAAAAAAGCTTGTAACATGTGCTAATTGTGAAACTTTTATAGCCTGATCTCTACGGCTAATTTCTGAATTGATATTTAAGTTTACAGGTCTTTCCTAGCCAAATGAAATGCGGAGATATAAATTAAGTAAATTTTAAAAGTGTCGCGAATAGATATAATCAAGTCGTATTAATGTGACAGAGAAATATTGCAGAGGAATAGAAATATTATTGTAATAAAAAGATTGTGGTATTTGAAAGATATAAGTGTCAAGACTTTGAATAACATGCAGAAGGCACTTGTGTGTCTGTGTGATCGATTGAAAATAGGATTCAATGCTGTTAGGTGGAAATTTCTCCATTGAGGATTTTCATGCATCGAAACCCAGTAAGAGTAATCTTTGATATTTTATAGAGTTGTATGAAGAGATAAGAGGTTATTAGAGAGCATTCCCCATTTTAGAGAAATGATAAATGAGGCTTTGAAAACAATTGAGTGTATTCTTGAACTATAAACGTGTCATTGTTTTAATTATTTTATTTTACTTGGAATTCAGATGAACATTACGTTTGTGATTAGATTGATATTTAAAATGATAGATTAGTCGATTAAAAGTATACGCCATAAGCTTACATTTAAT
Organism: Nephila pilipes; assembly: GCA_019974015.1. Lineage (NCBI taxonomy): Eukaryota > Metazoa > Arthropoda > Arachnida > Araneae > Nephilidae > Nephila > Nephila pilipes. The sequence goes on from BMAW01037526.1 coordinate 12,436, forward strand.
TCAGCTTACAAATCCAGTTACATTTAGAAAATCAATTAATAATGTATGTACATTCAATTTAGAAAATAGAGTTTAATCTGCCGCATTGACGATCTACAAAATGTCAAGAAATGCTGGTAGAAATGTAAAACTCAGGTTGTTTACAATATAGGAATGTCTTAAGAAAAATAAATAAAAATTTGATTTTTATCTCATTTATTTTAGTGATAAATATAGCTGTAAGTAAGTTAAGTAATAAATAAAAGTGCGACATTGTGGGTTACTTCAATATATGATTTCCTGAAACCTAACAAATAAACATTAATACAGTGTAATTTACAAAATTATGTATATAAAGAACATGCAAAATAACTTATATCTAGGCATCTTGATAAATTCTAAGTTATAGTTAAAACTTTGTGATACCTCCTAATATATTTTTAATGAAAAAACATTTTCAGGCTTGCCACTGAATTAATTCTTTAAATTTCATTCACATGTACTGAGTAACATATTGTCTGCTACAAATGATCATTTATAAAACATTTTTCATTAATCTCTGCAGTGGAATAGATTTTTAAAACCTCTCTTATACTGAATAAGGCCTAAATAACCTTATCTCAAAGCACGCAAAGAAAAAGGATAACTAATTCTGACTAACTAATTTAATTAAATATATTAAGAAACTGATTTTAAATAAATATTGCTAAGATGAAAAAAAACTAATTTTTTAATTAAATATTTTGACAAATAATTTTAACTCAAGCAAACGTCAAAAAATATTTGATATATTATTTATATAACGTTGGGTAAGATCGTGTCCAAGCAATAACATGCATATTTTGGAGATCCTTAGATTTCTCAATGTTTTTCATGCAGTCGATTTGTTCATGGATTTTTAACTGACAAACTGCATCTACGGGGTATTGGTAGCACATGTGATGACAACTTTACTTTTGACCAATGGCAACAAAGAAGTCCTTATCAACTCCCTGTAATTTTTTTTTCTTGTAGCTATATAAAAGATAAAATGATTCTCCACTACTTCCGAGACTATTGCCACGTAGATGATTGAGCTGGTTACATTGAAAAACACAACAGGTATATGGATAACATGATTATTTATTAGACTAAGACAGGCTACTCTTGGCTGAGAACTCATTTAAATTGAGAATACATGGCTTTATATATTACCTAAGAATCTTTTCAAACCCTGCACAAGTAATGTAAAGAATATTCAGGAAAGTTGTACAAATATAGAATATATAAGAAACAGAGAATACACATATAATTAAACAAAACTTTAAAGTGAATTTTTAATGTTGTCAGCACTCTTATTTCAGAACATTGGAACTCACGTTCTGTAGACCAGTGATTTACCTCTGCTTCATTAATGTTTGAAAACTTCGTGGCATTGCTCTTCCCTTGAAAAAATGCCTCGCGCTGTTTAGGAATTCTTCAGTAAGGCTCTCGTTTTCGAGCGTATCATGAGTTCTGAGTAGACTCGGCAACTCAACGCTGGACTGAAATTTTCAAGATGTTCCTTAAAGGTTTCGGAAAACACAGCGATGTCGTCTAGGCAACAGACGCCTATTGTCCATTTTAAGTGTCCTACTATATTGTCCATAGTTCTTTCAAATGTTGCGGGCTGCTACATAACTAGACCAAATCATACCTTTAAATTCGTACAACCCTTCTAGGGTGATAAACGATGTCTTCTATGCGTGGTAGATGGTACACATCTTTTTTCGTGATCTGATTGGTTTGGTGGTAATCTGCGCTGAAGCTCCAATATTCATCTATCTCCTTAACCAAGACAACTAGAGACGACTAAGGGTTCTCAGGTGACGGATTTATGCACTTATCTGGCATCTCTTCTCGACTTCTTGTATTGTGCAACGCTCAGTTGGTTACGCTTTATAGGCGCGTGGGCCTGTAGCTTCATGGGTGCTACTATACATACGGTGTTTAACTTTTCTATTCACAGATTTGAATTTTTACATTCGTTGAAAACTCCTGAGACTTATTGGAATATTTCCTCTCTTTTTCATGTCGAAGTGAGATTTGGAGCTAACATTCTTAAGAAATCGATTTGCTGGACACTTACGTTTGTGTGGAATTAAGTATAATATTCGGGTTGAATAACTATAATCACTGTTCCGAAATTTATACTTTTCCAGCAGGAACCACGTGACTCCAGTCAGAGGACGCTGTTCATTGCAGTGAGCAGCGTCAAAACAGAACAAACTGGAACTGGAACTTTGAACTGAGAACGAGAGAGAAAGCGTTTTGCTCTACTATGTAACCTTTGTTGTGTAATATAGTGATGTGTAACTGTTATAATTAAAGTCGATATATATTTTTATTGACAAGGAAGAGCAGAGTTTTCATTTACATAAGATGATGAGTTTGTTTTGTTTGCAATTAAGGATATAAAGCACCAGCTCCCCGGAACGACAGAAAAGGTGTGTCAAATTTTGATATTCTTAAAGAATAAGTGCATACCTAATCTGAAAAAACGAGAAACTTAATTTAATATTTTTTGTTTCTTAACACGGCATCCCTGTCGGAATTAGAGGTTGTATTTTAAAATTCGAATATACAAATATAAGAGATTGAAGTGCTATATTGGAATATATTTTGATTAACATATTCGATAAATTTGATAGTTGCAATAAAATGGCCACCGAAAACTCTGAACTCATTCAGTTATGCAAAAAGAAGCGCAGAACACTAAGAACGTCAGTTACTAAACTTATTTCTAAAATTGAGTTGGAAATTCAAAAAACCGAAGTAACTGCAGAAGAGAGCGAAATTGAACTTTATATAGAACAATTTAATGATAAAATCGATTCTCTCAAACTAGTTGATTCTAATATAGAAAAGTTATTGAAACCTGAGGATCTGGATAAAGAATTAGAATCAGCTGAAGGATACTGTGAAAAAATTGTAACGTGGAGATTCAGAGCAAATAAATATTTGCGAAATTTGAATAAAAAAAGGTATTCATGACCCTCCCAATCCCCCCAATCATTCAGCACATGAAACGGATGTTAAACATCAAATAATCAACGTCAAACTACCGAAAATAATAATCCCAAATTTTTCTGGTAATATAAATGTATGGCTTACATTTTGGAACTCTTACGATTCGTCGATACATAATAATACATCTTTAGACGACGTTTGTAAATTTAATTATTTAAAAGCCAATTTAAGTGGAACAGCTTTGGAAACTATCGGCGGTTTCTTTATTTCTCACGAAAATTATGTTAAAGTTATTCATTTGTTAGAACAGAGATTCGGCAAAAAAGAAACTTTAATAAATACCCATATGAGTCAGTTATTAGAAATTTCCCCACTTAAACGTTTAAATGACGTAAAAAGTTTGCGGCACCTATTTGATAAAATTCGGATTCATATTAGAAGCTTAGAATATTTAAGCATCGCTTGAGATACTTTTAGTACTTTATTATCCCCTGTAATTCTAAAAGCATTGCCAAATGATTTAGTATTTGAATTTCTTAAAGAATTTGAAGAATATTCCGTAAATGATTTATTGAATTTTCAAACAAACAGCTAATCGCGAAAGAAAAGACAGAGTTAAAAAAAGAAATTCAAAATGCGCACTCTCATATCCCACTAAGTGTTAATACCTTGAGTTGGGCAAAAGCCAAACTCAGTTTTAAGAGGGAAAAAAGGGACCGAAGTAACTGCTAGTCAATTGTTTGTATATAATTCCGCCGCGAAATCTAAGTGTCTGTTCTGTGGAGACTCATCTCACAGGAGTATAAAGTTGTGAATTGGGGAAGAATTTACCACTTGCATAGCGAAAATCGATATTAATTAAAAAATGTTTTTGTTTTCACTGTCTTAAACCGGGACACATAAGTTCTTTTTGTAAAACAAAAGTAAAATGTACGATTTGTGGGAAAAGACATGCTGATCTTATGTGTTACGAAGAAAATAAACATTTTAAAAATGAGAATCCAGAATTAAAAGAAGTTATTGAAAACACTACGCTTTCGAATAATAGTTGCTCTAGGGAAGTTTATCTTCAGACTTTAATAAATTATATTAAAGAAAATAATTTGAAACATTTGATTAGGGTTATAATACATCTTATAGTATCCAGAGATCTTATAGTACAAAATGTATCGCAGGAAAGATGAATTTAAAGGGGTTAGGAGAGAAAACTGTAAATCATGGTTTATTTGGTGGAATTGAATGCGCCGAAACGCATCAAAGATACAATATTACTCTTTCAAGTATCAACGGAAGCTATAATTGTGAGTTAGAAGTTTTAGATGAAAAGAAAATTTGTGCTTCCTTACCTAGAATGAATGATGATAATTGTTTGAAACATTTAAAAGATCTAGGTATTTTAATTAGTGATGCAATGATAAATGAGAAATCCTGTCTATATGAGAAAATTCTGGAGATTAATTTGCTGATTGGAGCCGATCACGCAGGGAAATTATTAACGGGGAATGGAAAACATCTTTCATGAGGTTTGGTTGCCGTACACACTCTCCTAGGGTGGAGAGACATTAGCAGAGACAATACTGGTATATATAAAGTGATTCTCCCCTGTTTAGATGGATATCCTCCTTTACATGATAATAAAGAGATGGCCAAAAAGGCTAAGAAATACAGTTCGATCCCTGAAATCAACAAATAGATTAACCTTTTGAGTACGGCTGGCCGATCTACAGGCCAAAAGGAATATACCCTTAAAAGCCGGCGCAGACCGATGTAGCGGCCAAGCCGTGCTTTCCCCTGTAAACAGCTTTCGAATCAACATGAGGCCTATTATAGCCCCGGAACATCATCTGCTTGACCGGTTTCTTTTGTATTCAGAAGGAAGGGGGGGTGGAGTTTCCTCTTTCACCCTTACCTAAAAATCCCTCTTTTTTCCTTCATACTCAAATTCTCACTAGCGGTGAGTGCATAGTTATTTTTGTAAGTGATTTTGTCATCTCGATTACTTAATCATTTCATTTTAAATTAATTTGATTTTTTTAAAAAAAAATGCCTAAACGTAAAAGAGAACTTACCACGGAAGAGATTCAGAATATTTTAGCTGATTTAGAGACGAAATTTTTGATGATTCTGATTCTGATTGTGAGTTAGAAAATGAGGAAGATGATTTAGATCAATCTTTAAATTTGAGTCCAGAGGTTGAAGATGAGGTTGTCTCCGAAGAACAAAATAAAAAAAATCTGGAACGATCCACAAATAACCCATAAAGCGACAATTTTACCTTTTACAGGAAATAATGTGATAAAAGGAGCCGCTGTAATGAAATTATTGGATTAATATGTTGAACTTAAACAATATTTAAATATTTGGAAATAAATTTTTAATTTCTAGTTCCACTTCATTATTAAAAGGTTCCACTTTACTTTATTATTCAAATAATAATATATATAAATATTACTAAGAAATATATGTTACACAAAAATTTTATTTCCAAAGTTTATTCAAAAAAGTGTTATAACTTTAAGTGGTGAATTTTTTTTATGATTTTTATTTTATTTTTTTCATTCTAAAGAATATAATTACATATTTTCATAATGAATGTTTTTTTACTAATACACGTATTGCTATGCATTTTGCAGATTTAAAAATACCTCAGTTCTACATTTTTATTAACTTTTATACCTGTAAAACTACTTAAAATATATTTGTGGAGAATTTGAAGCAATTTTTGCATTCTGTTTTTGATGAAAATTTGTGCATAATTACACAATGTATTGCTGTACAGAAGCATATTTTTATTGTTATCTTAAGTTATGCTTATTGAAAAACAGTTTTTAAGAATTTTATATCGAAACATCAAAAAAAAAAAAAAAAAAACTTTTTTTTTTAAACGTGTATAAACAACAAAAAAAGAAAAAAATATTTGCAACAAAAAAAAATTACAAAAATATTTGTTATAGATTTTTAAAACTGTACATTGTAGTCTTTCGAATTTATAAAAGCAAGAAACTATTTCCGACATTTTTTTATTATGACAATTGATGTATAAAAGTTGAGTCTTCGAAACAAAAACTATTAATTCCGATATTTTTTCTTTCAAATTTGTAGGAGACGAATATTACAAATTCTTTAGCATAAGAAAAATTCCCCTATTTATACAAAAACCTTAGAAGCAAGAATAAAATTTTTGCTTTTGTTATATATTATACTTTAAAAGTTCTACAGTGTTGGATTTCCTGATTTTTCGAAACTTAAAAGAAGTTTTTTTTTTTTTTAAAAAAAAATATAATAAGTTTCTTTAATAATAATAATTACGATAAAATTTGCAAAATACTCTAAAATATATTTGAAAAATAAATGTAATCAGAATCTAACAGATAGTTACATTGAAATAAAAAAAATGTGTTCGTTTTCTTTTTTTTTTCTCGCCTATTTATTCATGAGTCACACTTTTTATGTACGATAGTACAAAGAAAGGAATGTTCGGGTGCGTTCTAAGGGACCCGAACGTTTGAAACTCTGAATAGAGAATCAAATGGCTCTTGTAAATGAGCATGAAAAACAAGTTGTAAAAGCTTTCATATCGACAAAGAATGCTTCTCCCTCTTGATTATTGTTGATTCTTTCAGGTTTTGGTCATTATTGATTATCATATGCCTTTTTGGTGTAATAAAACTTAGAAATGCACATCTGCCTTCTTGTAAATCTCCAAGGTTGCTTTCATGTAGCCGGAAAACTATTCTTCCGTGGTTCTTCCTCTTATTGCCGTAATAAAGCTTTAGAAAGTGATTTCCTTTTCTGTTACATTGTCGGACATAGGATAAATAGAAACTATGCCGACGAACTTAAAAGAAGGCCTTCTACTTTGCGAACGTTATCGGGAAACTGAAAATAACCGTTCAGTGAACTGATATTGTGTTAGATTTTGAGAGATAATGTAAAAAGGACCCAGTCACTTAGGGGACTGTCCAGACGAAGTGGGGGGGGGGAGGGAAAGAACGATATTTGAAGCTAAAGTTTTCCTTCGTTTTGAAGAAAGTAAAGAAAAATTGTTGTCAGTTTTTTCTAAACCGATTGAGGAGTCTGTGCGTTGAGAAGGAAAGGTTTTTGTAATTATTTTGAATGTTTATCGAAAGAGTTGTCTTCGTAGGAATGTATTGGCTTTGGCTCTATCATATGCACAAAATCACACACAAAAATCAGTTTATTATCGCACAAAAATCAGAGCAGTAATCTTAGAATTAAAACAATATTATGCAATTCTTTTGAAATTTTAAATAAAAAGTAAGGATTATCTAAAAGTTAAGAATATAACTTTTTGTACGAAAAGTGAAAAAAAGGTAAGAAGCTCCAGTATGTTGTCATTACTTGCAAAACAATTAAGTACAAATAAGAATCATATATTCCTTTTATATAAACAAGATTACCGAGATACATGAAGCTCCTCGGCAACTTAAAAATGTTTGCAGTCATAATATTTTGTCTTCGATATCAGCTTATTGTTTGCGTTTTACCAGAAGTATTCTAAAAATTCAAAGCATTTCCTCTTTTTTACTAATTGAAACATTTATTACTATTGGGAAAAAAATAATTTTAAATTTCTTATGTGCATTTAAAGAATTTATTTTTAGGAACACGTAGGTAAACTGATAAATTATTAATATTTCATTTACAAGTAACATAAGGGACAAAGTAATAAGACGGTCCTCGTAATTTAAACAAGTAACGAGAACGATAGCCGAGCTAGAGCGTCCACTTCTAATTTCCACACCGCGGCAACGTAAGGATTTTGATTTAATGCGTATCAGCTCTGCTACATGTTGGAACACCTAATCGTCACCTTTTGTTTGACCTAACCGTCAAAACATGTGGAAACTACAATGTGGCACTATTTAACAAAGGCCAACATTTATAGCCTTAGGATACTCACATTTTAGAGCATAATGCGAAACACCTTTTTTTTAATGGTTTTGCTTTTTATTCATCTCATTTATTTGCCATAGTGAATATTTTATCATAATTTTCAGCATATATAGGAAGAATTAGATCAAAGAAAAATAAAGTTTTCATTTTTGAAAAATGCTTGTTAATAAAATTTAGACTTAATCATAGGATTCATTCAGTATTATGTATATTAATGTATCACAATATAATGGATTATGGAACAATAAAAAATGACAATTATACATCAAATGTATCATTCCTTCATGGAAGATATATAAGAAAATTCTTAAGAGTGTTTAAATTTTTAAGATTTCTCTGGCATATTCTAAAAGAGAAAAACAATTATAAATTAAGTAATAATGAAGTTTCCAAAAGAGCATAGTTTATTTATGATGATATGTCTATTGTTATACAAATGCTGTGAATACTTATAAGAGCTTTTAAACTTACTTCATTATCGATTTGAGAAAGTCTGAATTTTACATTATAACATCAAGAGACAGGATCAGCAATTTTGCTTTTTATTTTATTTTGTATTACTGATTATAATTACGTGCAATTTATGAAGTATCATATTATTTTCTTCTTATTTCTAATTTGATTATTTTAAGTTTTAACACCAGGTGTGTATCAAATTCCTGCATTTAAAAGAATTAAAAATAAATTTAAAATATTTTATATCTATTTTAAAAAAATTTACTGAAAATCAAAATATAAATAAATTTTACTTGAATAATATCAATTAAATTTGGTTAGTTTATTGTGTGTACCTTTGTCTACAATGAAATAAGCGTTTCATTTTTTTATGCAATGTTTTATATTATCATCATTGTTTTGTGCTATTTCTCTCAATGCTCTTAATAATATTGAAAAAGGAAATCTAGGTGAAAAGCAGCTTAAATTGTTTGGAAATAATTTCTTTTTTAAAAAAATAAAATAAATAAATTTCTCAAATTTTCTTGTACTGAAATCGTAATTGAGATCTCCAAGAAAATATGTTTCCCTAAGAAAGGGAGACTCTTTGTATTTAGGGACTTTCTAAGCCGCGAACATCCCCATTGACTGCGGACAGCAGCAATTATCTTGCTTCTTTTGTATGCCTATGTATGGTGCCATCCATGAGCGATAAAAAAGGGGGAAGTAAACATCGCCTAAGGCGCCGTCTTTAAGGGCCTTTTCCTCACAAAACCCGCCGTCTTCAAAAGGTTAAACGAATATCAAAAAGGTTTAATCTGTGGGAAAAAGAAGGTATCATATAGCAAATTAACCAGAACAATGATATTTCTAAAGGTATTGGTGTACATTACCTGCTACACAGAGTAGTATTTAAACACACCTCAACAACTAAGATACGTCCCGTATTTGACGGGTCCGCTAAAAGTGAAACTCTGTATCAATTAATGAATTTATTGAAAAGGGTTTGAACTTTATAGGAATTATCTCAGCTATTCTAAATACATTTAGACGGGGAAAAATTGGAGTTATTTCAGACAAAAAGCAGGCATTTTTACAAATAATGCTGAACGAGTCTGATTGAGGTGTTTTGTGGTTTATGTGGTGGAAGGATAGAGATCCTGTGAAAGACACTCACGTATAGGCATTGTAGGGTTGTATTTGGAATATCATGCAGTCCCTTCCTACTTGCAGTTGTTTTTAATTATGTATTAGATCTGATAGTAGATCATTTAAAATATCTTGCCATGAAACTCAAAGACTCGTTGTATGTCGATAGTTGTGTTTCAAGCGTAGATTCTCTTTCGGAGTTAAAACATCTTAGATTAGAATCTCAAATAATTCTGAATACAGCTGAGTTTGAATTATGTGGATGGACATATAATTACCTTTCTGAGTTAAACGAATTTGTACTAGAAAACTCAGATTGCGAAAAAGAAGAACCGGTTTTAGGTCTTACATGGAATCTGAAAGACGACGCTTTGTCTTTTGAGCTGATTAAAACAGAAAACGAGGATGAACCAATTACCAAAAGGAAAATTCTGTCTGCCGCACTCCAGCTATTCGATCCCATTGGATTCACTTACACCATAACATTAATCGATAAATTGCTTCTTCAGGAATGCTGGAAATTAGGTATCTCTTGGGATTCAAAATTACCGGAAAATATCATTAAAATATTCCATAAATGGAAGGATGAATTAACTAAATCGGGTATTGTGCTCAGGCCCATTCAAAACCTATGCCCATTAGAACTGGATGGAGAAAGCGTCACCAACAAGGATAAGGTTCCAGAAACTCCTGAAGATTATGCCAGGAGATCATTTAGAGACACCCTGACTCTACTCCTGCTACTAGCAGAGCTGGACGGATAGTTCGACCACCATCCGGATACAGTCCATAAAGTGTTTGGCGATATTGATAAACTAAAAACTCATATAATTGCATCCATTGAAAATGTAACACTGATCATACTGAAAATAATGCACAGTGTTTTTGATTATGGACTGGATATCATTCGTTTTTTTTCCTAACTGACGTCACAGTGAACATTTATTATAAATTCATAAAATTTATTTTTAAGTTTTACAAAATGGTTGTACCCTTTATAAAATCGTAACACTATGTCATAAAAGTTCGGATATTATTTTGTAATCACCCTATATCATAAGAAAAATTTAATAAAATAAAACTATATTATTTATATTGACCTATATAGCTTTATACATTTGATTCGACCCGTTTTTAATGGGAAAAATACTATATAACACATGGATCAATACGTCCCGAGACTAACATTGAAAACAACATTTTTTTGCAAAATTTTTTTTTATTCATCAACATAACACCTTTTGTTAATCACCTTTTAGGGTGATACAATCGTTCCAACGCTTTTCCAATTTTTTTTTTTTTCGCAAATCTTTTTTGTTGCGAGTAAATAGCGATAAACAGCTTTCTGAATCATCGACTCGTTGCTGTTTTTGTTCCATCGAAAACAATCGCGGCACCTACTTGGAAAAAACCTTTTTCACTTCACTTCATAAAACCTTTTTCAGTAAATACACTTCCATATGATATCTGTGTCATCTCAGCAATCTCACGGAGCTTCACTTTACGATCTTTCATTATAATTTTTGTCACTTCACTCACATTTTCCGGTGTAACGGCTTCCACAGGTCTACCCGAGCGTTCCGCGTGTCGGTACGACCACATTTAAACTCGGCAAACCACCGACAAATCGTTGCTTTTGATGGACATGAGTCCGGGTAACATTTTTCAATCCATTGTTTCCTTTGCACGGTGTTTTTACCCATTAAAAAACAATGTTTTATCAGAACACGAAACTCGGTTTTTTCCATTTTTTAAACAAAGTACAAAACGACTTTACTCCAACCTCGATAACTCAGCTGTTTCTGGTCCGATCGACTTAAAATTTTGACACGTTTCAAGCAAACGTTCGTACTCTAGAAAGACCTGGTTACTGGTTTACTATGAGCGCCATCTCTGGGTTAGTCTCGGGAGTTATTGATTGATGTGTTATTTATCTTGTATAATTTATTTAAAATAATTCTTTGTTTCTTCTATTGTTACAAAATTATACTAATATGTCAGTATTGGAAACACAGAAAACGAAAAATACATATTTAGGAGAAGAAACCTTGAAGAATTCCCTTGTATCTTAAGGGGACACAACATCCTATCAGATAATTCCAAATTATTTCCCAGCACCTGAAAACATACACTTCAGACAAAACAAATCATTTTCAAATAAGCCATTTTTTAAGAAAACTTTTGGAAACAACTTTTTTGTCTGATATCTTAAAATTCTTACTAAAAATGTAATATTTTAAACAATGTGTTTCTCAATTTCTAAGAAATATTTCTCTAAATTATGCGCACGTATTTAGTTGATCGAGTATTACTTATAATTTATGAATTTATTTTTTTATCAGACAGTATGAAAAGCAGTAAAATCCCGTAAAACCGAAGTGTGCGGATTTTTAAAAAAATAAAATTCATATTTAAATTTATTCCCTGCTCAGAATTATCAATGATAAGTAAAAAAAAAATCAAATCTATATATTAATAACAAAAAATAAAAACTGAGTAGTTTTAGTGCATAGTTGTTATGAAAAATGAAGAGTTCAAAAAAAATGTAGTTTAAAGATTTGAAGCTCAATTAAATGACTTAGCATACTGATAAAAAAAATATTTAAATAACTCTCTGAACAATGCATAGAGAGTTATAAGATTTTGTACATATATTTAGAAGTGTCATACAAATAAAGTAAGTTTATAAATATCTTTTAATATGTTTGTCCTGTTTAGATATTATGTCCCTTTATTACAGTACCAATGTTAAGAAAATGAATTAAAAAATATATTATTTACAATATATTATTAAAAAATACATTTACAAAGTATTAAGTTTATCAAAATTCGTCGAATTTCAAGCAAAGTTATAAATTGTAACCTAATTGCTTATGAAATTTCTGGTACAAAAGTGAAAAAGAAATTATGACTGATGATAAAAGTAACATCAACTTATGAAATATTTAAGATAGTTTTTCATTTCCATATCAAGGAATCTGAAAATTTTATGGATGTTAGCAATATATATATGAAACATTATTTTCTTCAATTTTTAAAGTAAGCTGAATGCTTTTGCAAATTACAGTAATAAAAGTAAAAGGAGTTTAGTTCTTAAGAACTGCTCATCTAAAATTTTCTACTTAATATTTATAATAACTTATTCATCACTTAACCGACTTTTTGTTTGTATTCTCACAACTTTAGATATTGCTTTCGTTTGAAAAAAGGCTTCTTGTTTCTGGAGTTAATGAATATTTTTGGTGATAAATGAAGAAAATATTTTCTTTGAGCCAGTTGTTGTGCTTGTTTTCTACATAATTTATCATCAAGCATTTCGTTTAAAACTTATTAAATAAGGTTTTGTACTATTAACATAAAAAAAATTCCCTTTGGTATTACAGTAGAAATTTCGAAAGTTATTTTTAAAATATTTCAGTACACATCAAATGCATTAACAATCTTGAAATTAGCAATATACCTTCAACGCGAAGGGAAAAAAAATGCTTCGGTTTAAACCACTTAAAATTAAGCATAATTTTTTAAAAAAATTACTTTTTAAAGTAAGGTTTTCATATTCGTGTTCTAAAAGATATCAATTAGCTTAAGGGATTATGTATTTCTAATAAATGTGAAACACATTTAAAAAGGATACTTTGCTTTAAGTTAAAGAAATGTTTTCTTTTACATTAGATAAGCAAATTGATTGGACATTTTCATATGAAATGTTATAGATTTATGATACATTATGTGCATAATGTTATTATTAAAATGAATTTAACATAAATAAAGATACATTATTCATAAACTAAAGATATAAGTGTTTTCTGGTTCAATGTGTATATTTCAGTTAAATCGAAATTAAAATTTTGTATTCTAAGGGATTTTATAAATGAACTAAATAAAATAAATGTTACTTGTCTTCATAATGTTAAGGATGTATGTAGTTAGTTGGTTAATAAATATAAAATTATACTAGTAATAATAATAATCAAATTATAAAATATTTGTCTGTTAAATTCACGAAAATATATCTTGGTAATATAAACTTTAACAATATTCTTCATAAGCTTAAAAACTGAATTCCTATTAAGAATATCAATATTAAAAAATCTTATCGGCAAAAGATATCGGCAACCGGAGACTACCGGTTTCAAGATGATATCTTATGGAAGATACCGGGTAAAGGATGCACTTCCTCTTGTGAAGCCAAAGGATGGATGGGGGAGGAAATCACACCAGACGAGACAAAAGCAGATCGAGACGGTAAGGCGAGACGAAACCCACGCACTTGGTCTGAATGTATGGGAAAAAAATGAGGGAATACGAATTTATGAACAATTTTCAGTGTGATTTTGTTCAACGAGAAAGGCGTTAATATCCCTCATAAAATATAAGCATTTTAATAATGATGTAAATTTGAACAATCACCATAATAAAACTTAATTAAACATTCAAAAGTTTTGACGTCATTTAAAAGCAATAAACATTCCCATATAAATAAATATATATATAAACATTGCTCAAATATTTTCTTATCGGCATTCAATGTTAAGACCTCAAATAATCGTTTTTTAAATAATACTCTTGATGTTAATTATTTTATTCAAACCAGTAAAAACTTAATATATACATAGTCCTTTGATTCTGACAAACCAGCTACAACTTTGGATATCGTTCCATATGTGTGTGTGTCTTAAAATACATTAGATTTATATTTTTCTAAAATATAATCCTAATTTTAAAACTGAACCATATTTTTAATTGTATGTTTGGTGTTTTTTTTCCTTGGTTTTATTTGTATTATTTTCCTTTATGTGTATAATTAAAAAAATACTTTTATTTATACATCAATAACTTTTCCTTTAATTTTTATTTTTACGAACAGTTATTTTTAAGCAAGTAATTTTTCTGTATATTATTTTTAAATCAATCAGTATTATTTCTTAGGAAGTCAATTTTTTTTCTCTTTGTAGAATAATGGTCACGTATTCGTGAGAGATTTTAAAGATATTACACTGCTAGGAATTGTTTGAATTTGGTACATTTGGTATTAACTTATTTTTAGTAGAATTAAGTTCACTGTGAATTGGAAGTGATAAAAAAGAATTCTATCAGGGCTTCTTTTTTATTTCTAGTATTTAAGTTCTTCCTCAAATTAGATCTATGATGACGTGTCGGTGTTAAGTTATTTGAATTTCTTTACTTTCTAGTTTGCTGGACCTTAGTTTTATAATTATTAGAAGGATTTTTAAGTAAATAATATTATTATATGTAAAATATTTTAGAAGATTTTTTCTGGGTACTTTAGTAAATTCGGAACTACATGAATGTTTCCTAGGTTTACTTGTTTTCCTTTTTCCCTCTGGTTGAATCTGTAATTTTTGATTTTATAGTATCCTGTGTAATGTAAATTACTGAAATCTGATTAATAGATTTGTGTTCAAATAGTATTCTATTGCAATGTATGGAAAAGTATTTATTACATCATCTCCATTTTACTAAATTATTGCTTTTCTTTCTTTTCTTTGATTTTAATTGGTTTGTTTGTTAATTTGAATATGGAATGCTATTTAGGATCTTAAATTAATTAGGGTTTTAAATTATGAGGTTATTTGATATATTTAAGATCATTTCCGACTTTTTATTTGAAGAATGTTTACTTTGATAACATTTGTAATATTAATTTTAGTTATTTCTAAACTATATGATTTTTCTTTTTGTTGTTTTTATTATTCTAAGTAATTTTAAAATATTTTTGCCTATAGTCTGTACTTTGTATGATCCTTTTTACACACACACACACACACACACACATATATATATATATATATATATATATATAAATTAGTCATTAGTATATTGATAGGTTAAAATATCTTTCGAAGCAAAAACAAATGAGGTTATGTAACAAAATGTATTTCCTAAATCAGGAAAAAAGTGCAGTTGTTTCAAAAAGTTCTATCAGTTTTTTTTATAGTAACTTTTCTCCTCTGTTACACAATGACTCTAATGTAGAGAAAGTGTATCATTGTAAGAGTCTTTCTGTTGAACGAAGCATTAAACTACACTTTCTGGAACTGCTTTTTTCCATCTGAACTGTAAACTACTAAGTGCCTAGTAGATTTTTTTTTGTCAACGGATGATTGCTCGAAACTTAAAGACTTCGTTTCGAGGCAAAACAATAAATGATGTATATATTTTTAAATTCCTTCTCGATTTGTCTTCAAATAGAATTAAATTCCCTATGTTTTACGTCATCAGTGAAAACAGTGATCGTTCCCAAGGGAACAATTTTTTTAAATCATTAAAACCATCAGTCTCATAGTATCAACTAGTATTTTTAGATGTATGAATAATTGAGAATAAAAACTGATTATATCGTATACGATGAATTATTTTAAAATAGTTAAATGTGACTTTAAAATATAATATTGATGCACATTATAACATCATTTAGGTAAATTCTCAAAATGGAAGACTATTAACTTTTGATAGTTTTAAAAAGGGTTAAACTTTTTAAAAGAGCAATAACGATACTTTACATAGCAATAAATATATGAACTAATTTTCTCAATAAGTTTTAATACATTATTTGTTGAGAAGGTTTCGTCGATGAAATAAATAGCAGTAATGAAGTACATGCAAGAGAGAGGAAAGACTACAATAACTTAAAGAATACCAAAATGAATGTGTAAAATCAAATGGAATAATAAAATGAATCTTTAAAAGAAAGTTTGCTGGAATAAAATTCTATTATTTTATACTAATTTTTCATTTAAATATTTTTCTTACTATATATACATTCTAAACTTATACTGACGTAAAATCATATATGAAATCTCTTGCATGAAAATTCCAAATGTAGTTTATAAAATCTTAAATATCTGAAAAAAAAATTCGGTAAAAATGAAAACTTCGAATTACTGATAATAAATATTATATTTACAAGTAATTCATTTCGCTTATTAGAAAGCATAATTACTTATTTTACACCAGATTCTTGAAAATTTAGTTAACTCTAAAATTTAATAAAGCTGATATTGTTTTTTCAATTTTTAATAAATTTTTAGATTTAAACTGAAATAGTATTAAGAGGTTTACCTAATTTTAATAATTTATACAAATTAAATAGATGGTCGTAAGAATATTAATCTGTTATTAGTTTATAGAAAATTAATTCTTCTGGAATATATCTTTTCTTACATTTAACTTCAAATTCGCTTTCATTTAACCGTGAACAATAAAACTCGAACGCTGAATCTAGTAGCTGATTAATGATCTGACAATGAGACATTCTGCAGTATTTTTAAACTTCCTTTCAAATGCTTCAAAATAATTTTTAAAATTATAGTTGAAACGAGATCCAGATGTCAATAAAGCTAATTTTAAAAGTGTCTGTTTATCGAGGGTTGAAATCAAAAGTGGTTCTTTCATTTCATATTCTAAATTGAGGAATGAAAGGAATAATTATCGCTAGGAATGTTTTTCTTCGGGTCTTTAGTGAATGATTGATGACGGAATGTTCGGAAACTAATTCATATTGGAATAGTTATTGAACTTTAATGTCTTTGCATTGAAGAGCTTATTTATAATTTCTCTACATCAAACATGTAAAAGTTATCTTTTCAATCAATGCTAATTTTTATATAGAGAAATTTTTGTTCCTTCATAAGCTTATCTCGTTTCCATATATATATATATATATTAATCGTAAGGTATACACTTATTACTCATTTGATTCCTAGACATTCTTTGACCAAGACAGCCTTTTTGTCATGGTCACGGGTTCACGACCGGTGTCATGTGTTCGAGCCTTGAAGTAACAAAAGACCCACCGTGTAGCGGGACTGTTGTACGTTAATTGTGATCGAGGTTACAGGTCTTTTGAGCTGACGTCACGTAAACTTTAGGACAAAAACGTGCTAACTCAAGTGTCAGGTTAATCCCTTGACTGATGTTCAAAATTATGAGGCTAGTCACAAGTAGTAGTAATCATCTGTACGAGGTTAATAAAAATAATCACATAGATTTATTTAGGTAGAATTATTATCTCTTATATAAAATTTGATGGAATGTAATGAAGTAAATTCCCTTTTTCAATTTGTTTTTTTATAAATTTTTGTAAGTATGAATGAATTTGTTAGATTCATCTGGACGAATTTTATTGAGTCATTATGTTTCTTAATAATAATGAAGAAAATAGATTAATAATAACGGTTAGAAAACTAAACACATGAAATCAGTAGAAAGTTAATCGTAATCATGTCATTACAAATAAATTTCTTAGAAACTGAATATTATGTAAAAATATATTTCATAGGATTCATAATACAAGTCTGAGATTAGTTTCTTAACAATAAGATATTCCAGAAATAGGGCATATATAATACTTGCTCTAGGAAGCTTTTACATTTTTTTCAAATTTATTAATCTTACTTGTATCAATTTTTTTCATTAAGGCTTTATTTGAAAAAAATATCTCCAAAATTAAATTGCGATCGATACTTCGAAATCCATTGCAAAGTTTCCTTAACATTTTTATTAATCAAATATTACGTTATAAATGTAAACTTTTTTTTCGATTGTCTTAATATTCCATTACTAAAATTGTTTTTAAAATCAAAAATATTTTAATTGAAATGCTTTTCATTCCTTTGAGAATTTTGCTGAAATTAAAACGTTTCAAAATATTTACACGTCCTTTTGAAAAAAGTAAAGAAACAAAGCAAAGTGTAAATTGTTTTTAAGTTTAAAGTCGCTAGACTATATATATTAATTTTGCTACTTCAACGGATTTTATTAATTAAAAAAATGCTTCGTTCACTTACACATGCGGTCAAATAAAATTCAATAGCTTATAAGAATTCTGAAACTTAGGTAGTTTATTAATAAAACATTCTGAAAAATAAATATAAACTTAATTTCATATTAAGTCATATCAACAAACAAATATCTTTTGTCGCTCTTGTAAAATAAATAGCAATAATATAATCTAATTTTAAACTATTCAATGAATCTAATATATAATGTAAATTTTGAACCTCTAAGGAATATTTTGTACGTAGGATAATTATTTTTTGTAAAATGAATGCACGAGTATGAGGTTGTACTTTTTCTTATCCCAACTAAAAATATATTCTTTATTGCACGCAATGCTCAGTAAGAAAAACATTTCGTAAAAGCAGATTTTTTTATGTCTTGGTTATGAAACTAACACATAATAGGTATAGTTTGTCAATATCAATTATTATGAATGAAGCAGACGGTACGACTAGCTCGTAGGTAGGTTTCTGATATGAGAATAGTTGTTTTATCAAAAATAACAATGCAAGTACCATTGAGCATTGCTGTAGCATTTTTCACACATGAATATAAAATTTTTTTTAGTTGTTAATATTAACAATTATTATATTATTAAAGTGGGATTAAAAATAGAAGTTATTTAATTAAAATATTAGAATATTTTGAATAAGTATTTGTTTTCCTTTTTGTCTATGATGGGAATAAATTTGCATTCATATTGCTTTACGTCGAATTTTTGATTTTCAGTTACCTAATTATAGTTCGATCTTATATATGAGAATACGTTATTGGTAATCTAAAATAGGAACGTTGTTAGAAATAACATTACAGAGATACTATGTATTATTTTTGTCAATATTGTTAGTTAATATTTTAAATTGTTATGTAATTTTTTAATATTCATACTAAAGAAAATTCTCATTTACCTATGAGCATGATACCAATTAAGGAAAATTTATGAAATGTGAAGATAGATTTATTGACGGTTTCGAACGTCACAGTTCCAATCATTATGATAGCTATTGGTGACGTATTTCTTAATTTTAAGCCATTTGCAAGTGACGAGGACGGCACCTTAACTGGCGAACCCCTCTCCAAATGACCATACCTCACCAACGGGAGAAATAGGAGTCTCGACAGATTTAACATCATAAATTCCTTTACATGTCAGGTCTTTAGTAACTACAGGATGTAATCCCAAGACTTAAAGAAACAACTCTGACCATGAACACTTAGCTACTATGGCCTCAGTGACACATAGCAATATTTTTAAGAACAATAAATACAAGTTATAAAAATCTGAAGTAAGAAACGAGAAGAAGTCCTCGAAATACAAATATTAAATCATTTAAATAAACTTCAGTTTAAAAAATAAATTTATTTTATAATTCATGATTTTTAATGTAAGAGAAGAGTATGATATTTTGAAATTCTGATTTCTGTAGACAAAAAACTAAAGAGTTTAACGTTTGTGATAATGTTTCGAATATGGAATCATGCCTAATGAGAATTCGGCACAAATATTTGTAAAATATCGATCAACAGGAAAATAGTTGATAATGATTGATTTAGGCAAAGTGAGTGGTGAAGTCTTAAAGAGTATTGAATCTTTAACAGGCAAAACCTAAAGGTTTAGTGGGATTTAGAATTGTTATTTATAAAACTAATTCATTCGGAAAGTAGTAAAGAGTATTTCAAACATTCCACGTAAAGCTTATACATTAACATCAATTTCTTCTCATAACATTATGAGGAAATTATATGTGTGAGGCATTCTTCAAAAACAAACGGCTCAAAATTGTGAGATTTCAGGCAGAGGCCTTACATATATAACTGTGCGTAAAATGACAATATAAATCTTTGCCAATAGCGTATTTGGTTGGCTTAATGGTTACGATTGTATGCCAAGAGCTTAATAGTTAAGTGATTCGTCGCCAAAAGCTTATTAATAGAGTAAAACAATCGCCAAAAGCTTATTATTCGAAGATATTCGCCGCCAAAAGATAGTTATGCGCAGCTCTAGTGTGACGTTAATCTAATGAAGGCAATCATTCATATCACGCCAGGGAAACCACAATTCTATTAACCATGTCATTTCCACTGATATTACCAGGAGTAGTCGGAATTGCTGTAATTAAGTGCTTGAATTCAATCAAAGATAAATTGCTCAAGTTCAAACCGTTTCAATTCAACA
>BMAW01037535.1:0-32785 GCA_019974015.1 Nephila pilipes
ATAGCAGTTTATTGTAAGAGTTTAAGACGCATGAATAAACATTCAAAATAGTAGAGGAATGACTCTGAAATATCCCATTCATGAAAAAAATGCCCACCCCTCATTAATGCTACTGGAACCCGACAGCTTCCTAGTTTAATGGGATGTGTTTAAGCATCTAGTATACAGCCTTAAGCAACACCTGGTAATATCTTCCTTAAATTGAAGAAATGGATAGAAGGCCAAAACTTCCAGACCAACGAAAAACTTCGATACAAAAGAGCAGGCTTCAGCACTGGCGGCAATGTTCCTCAAAGAGGAGAACTGAAAGCTCGTCTCACTACAATATGGCGAGTATCTGATTCTACCAGATTTAGTTGAAAAGTAATCATATTTGTACACTTTTGATGACAAATCTATCTTGCTCTGTATTCTTTGTCTCTTTATGGATCATCAGTTGAAAACAAAGCTAAACCTACTTTATGTCACAAGCATTACTGATTAATGTAATGTTAAAGGAAAATTTTTTTTTTTTAACTTAAAGTAATTAATTCAGTTCTTCAGTATTAGGGAATGTTTTCTAAGATGCATTTTAATTTTAAAACCAAATTCATTTCTATATTTGTTTATCAACATAGATCTGAAGTCTACGGATAACCTGAAAATCCATTTTACCTGCAAGGCCTTGCTGTAAAAAAGTATTTTTTCCAATAAAAATTTCCAATTAGCTTTGTTCGAAAATAGCTAATTGTTTGCTTTTAAGATTTTTGCATCTTTCATTTTGTTCGTTTACCACTATACAATTTGTTTTCCACCCTTTCCCCACCTGGCTTCTTCTGTAAATATTGCACCTATTCTTCATCTGCTTGTTTCATTAATGACGAATTACAAATAACACACAAACAAGGGAATTTTTTAATGCTTAGATGCATTTGAACGTGCGCCTAATTTCACCGTATCGTCATGATAAATTAGAATTTTGCTAACATAACGGGAAATAAGCTGCAGACGAATGACTTCTGGGAAGAAACGCAGATCAATATTTTTGTCATGGAATCTTTTTTCCTTGAAAACAATGGAAGGAGAATGATCTGATTGCGTGTGAGTTACCGAGTAAGATTGATCCAGTAAAGCAACTAAATGCTATTTAATAGAAGGTTAGATCAAACAGATTTCTAATTTCCCATTTATTTCTTCCTTTCTTAGATTTATTATTTCTCTTTACTATGTTCTTTCATGGGATAACTAAAGTGTCTTTAATGAGTGATTAGGATTTATAATTGTTTTATAATTTAAAAGAAGAGTTTGTGAAATGTTCCGGCATTTTATAGGTAGTGAATATATGAAATATTTAAACCTTTAAAATAAGTATTCAGCATACGTAGTAAAACGATGATGTCGTATGATGCTAAGATCGGTACCTTTTATGTTTAATTTCAAAATTTACTTGTGTAGGGCCATCAATTGTAATTATGAAAAATAAAAGCATCAGGGGTATTTTTCTTAAACATATATAGAATTAGATCTCCTTTCCTTTTCAAAATATATGTAAATTTAATTTTATGTATATACATAAACAATAGCTAATCTTATTCACCAATTAAAAAATTGTACATAATGAAATAATTTTATTATTTTAACATTTATATAAAATGTTGAAATAGGTGACGAAGTTTCAAATGTTAAGTGTCATTGTACATGACACCACAATTACTTTTGGTCTCTGTGGAAACACTAAAAAATAAATAAGGGTTTTGATTTTACAATCTTTTCCTAAACTTCATAGTCCTTGGATTCTAAATTTTCAAATATTAAACAGTTCGAAATAGAGAGAAATATTTTGCACGTATATACTTTAGGAATTCCTTTTAACACGTGGATCAACACTCTGAAGTCTGGTTTTACACGTGATCAATTATGCCTTTATATATATATATATGATTCCAAATTTCATGAATTTCAAAAAAAAACAAAACATGTTGGTTCAGATTATTTCGTAAAATATCATTTTATGAGCTCGATCAATGAGATATGCCAGATTCAACCAATTTGCATTGTATTCAATTTAAGAATTATTAGACAGACTTTTCTCATATAACGTGGATATGACGCGAATATATTAAGGAGCTACAAAATGTCAAAGAAACAATTCTTCCGCTACATTGGTTTTATGAAGCGTATGAACTTAATTTTTTTAAATATCTTAAGTGTTTCTCATAATTTTTGAAACAGATAACTGATTTACGTATAAGAAAAATGACATATATGGCATTAAATTTGTTTCATTAACAGACCAGGCACAGTTCTGTTCGCAATGCAGAAAATCATATCTATGAAGGAAATTATATTTTCTCAGTTTATGTTAGTATTGTAACGTAATGACTCTTAACTTTCGTGTAGAAGTAAATCACTTTGATAGTCCTGTAGTAACAGTATTAGACTATACTATGAGCTGCAACAGTTACCTTTAATTAAATAAGATTTACATGTTCATAAGAATAAAGCTAAAATTACACGTTGACAAGTTGAATAATTAATCAAATTGGACAAAACATGAATATACATATGTTCACTAAATATATTCTGCAAATAACAATGAATTTTTAATTGTTTATTTTTTTTTTTGCACTTTTTACAGTTTATAGCAACACAAATCTGTAAATGTAGTGTTCCTTTGAACCCAATGTTATTCCCCATCCTCTAATTCCTTCAACTGTTTACTAAGAAAAATATTATTAAGTTTTAAGAATTAAATGGTAGCTTACTTCCCTCTTGAAAATTTATATATAGAACAAGTTACTGAACGTTGGTACACTAGAGGAAGTGAAATGATAGAACAAAATAAAAATATTGATAAAATGAAATTAGAAAATAAGGATTTCTCCTACAATGTGTATTCTGATTACGTGTCATAATTATAAATTTTAAAATGCGTTTATATTTCTTGAATCAGTTTTATTTTATGACTCATATACTGGTTTTTTATTGTTTTTTTTGAAAGATCTTACTTAAAGAAATTATTCTCGATTGTATTGCTTTCCTTCTAAAAAAATATATTCTGAAAATGTGAATTCTTAGGTTTTCTTTACTGTTTTAGAGAAACACTCTGACTTCGAATGTTAAATCAGGAAATATTTTCATTATATGGAAGTTCAAAATTTAAGGAATTTTCAGTTGATATCTACGAATATATCCGCACGCATTTGTAAGATTATATTTCGAGATTTTGTGGAGTATCGAAGTGCTACCTACTAAGCATTTCTGTTCTTATAAAAAAATATAAAAATCTCAACTTTAACTTTATCTACATATAAAGTAGGTAAAATAATCAAACAGAACCAGATACTCAAATCAAATGTGAATTAATCCACAATGAAGCGAATTTTGAGACTGTGTCAGCTACTTGTCTCCATAGTACCAGACATGTAAATGATATTTATGTTCTATACAAAGCCTTCACACCAATCATGTTTATCCTTCCACTAGCTCAAATTTCAAAATTCTTCTTCTATCCTCAGTTCAAGTCAATAGAAATATTTTTGATTTGATTATGTCTATTCACAACATTACTAAATTTACTCACTTTGAGTACCACGTTTCATTTAGTTGAAATGACCTGCTAACTTAAGTATAAAGATAGAAAATGAAACTCCTGCTACTACGTGAAGGAAATTTCATTAAGAGCACAAGTATCAATTGAATTGATATTTTCCTGCGTTAAAATAGAGAATAGGCTCTCTCTAAAACTTATGATTATTTTAGAAGCGCCTGAATGCATACGCCGACTCCTGAGTGAAAAATAATCATATAAATTATATTTTTTTTATCAGCGCAAAAGTAATGCTTATGAGCGAAGAGGTTTTAGCAAAGTTTCGATTAATAAGAAATAGTTTCAACATCTTGATAAAATCTCCTTCTGTGTGCAACAAATACCTTTTATGCATTGTGTTCTAAATAATAGTTGTAAATAATAATTTCTTTGGTTTCAGGAACTGTAGATTAAAATAACTCACACATCGAATAGTTTTAATTAATATCCGAGGTATCGTAAAGTTTTAATTATTACAAAAAGACATCGAGGCAGAAATTTAATACTTGTTTATTTTCTTGAGACATTTATATGCAGTCTCCATTGGAGTTATACATTTCGCAAGTACATTACTTGAGTATTCAGAGAGCACATTATATATGACTGAAATATATCGTCCAAAATGTGTGAGTTACTACCTATACTGTGAGCAAGTATATGCAGCCTCTTGAAAACTAACATATTCAAAATAATCGCTGTAGTTTTATAATAATATATTAACAAACATCAATTAATAAGCAGAGTGTTTCTTTTATCCAGATATCTCGAATTATTAATTAGTAAAATTAGCATTATGATACCTCATAAATATGCTTAGAAATACTTTCTTGTAAATATCTTACGAAGTAAATCTTAAATCTTGCCAATACAGTTTCAGCATTGTTTTTTCTACTATTCATCTTTTTGCATAATATAAAAAAATATAAAATTAAAATTATTTGAGATTAGACTCCAAAACATATGCAGTAATCCAAACCTAATGCCAAAAAATCAATATACTTGACTGTTCACTTATGGAATAATACGTAATTTGAGAATATGGTTTTATTGTATAATTTTGAATATGAAAGGGCAAAAATAATATTGAAGAAAAAGGGATGAAGAATATTGTAAAGATATTCTTTCTATATTATTGAGTTCACTGGTTACATCATGAAACAATCTAAATAACGAAAAAAATGAATTTGTTTTTTCTTATCTGTAAATAATATTTTATAAAAAATAGATTTTCATTATCTCATTTAGTTTCAATTCATTTGTTTTTTAATGGTTTCTTTGCAATAAGAGCTTATGTATAAAATAAAGAGAGAGGTTTTATCTCTGCTTGATGATCACTAAATTTGGAATGACGTGACCATATAAACGAAATCATATCAACATAAAAATAGGAAGAAAATCTCACAATAATAAAACTTATTTTTAAAGATAATGATGAAAGGAAAAGTAATGGGTTTCAAAATAAAAACACGTAATATCGAAAAAGGATAATATATTTTATTATCAAAACAATTCCTTTTTCTTACATATCGATGAATGTACATTTGATTAATGGTTAGAAATAATAAAACGCTGATCTATGTATAGAATTAGAAGACAATAATGTAAAAGTTTATATGGTATTGTACTATTAATATTTAACTTATATTCATGTATCTATGTATGCAAATTGATTTCGGAAAACTTTTGTCTTTGGAGTATTGTATAGTCAAATTGACATAAATGCGAAGATGTTTGATAAAAAGAACTGCAAAAAATGATAGAAATAAATTTGAAATAAATAAATCAAACGAAACTTAAGTGTATTTCAAAAACTTAAATGATTTTGTGTAAATTTAACCATTAAGCATCAAAGCATCGAATGTATTGGATGTTCTGGCATTAGATTTTAAAGAGAATTTGAGATTTCTTTTCGAATTTTGATCATGGTTTCTAGCGTAAAGTCTCTTCCAAATAAATCTGACATAAAAGAGAAATATTTGAATTCAATGACGATTTCTGCTCAAACTTAGTTGTACAAAAATGTTTTATATTACTTGTTTTGGAAATTAAGAATAACATAATACTTTCTTTAAATTGGAGAGTACAATTTTTTTTATTTATTATTTCTTTTTTAACAAATTTGATACTTAAATCAACTGATCTTGCCGCTCTCTAGAATTACAAAATAGAATTTCATTCAGCAGACAATATTTCAATTTAATATTCTAATATTTATATAATAAAGCATTTATTTAATATGGAGAAGATTACCATTAGAAACAAAATGATATCGTTGACATTTTAGTAATTTTTTAAAGTATTAAAAAATTTACTAAAAAATGTTAGGGAGTAAAAAAAACATTTTAAGTATACAAAATTTGGAACCTGACAAAACTTTTGACATATATTTAATTTTCATTATTACGAATATAAAGAGAATGATAAATCATACTCTTTAATTCCAATATTGTGCTATATTTATACTCAATACATTTTCCTCAATAAAATTATTCCTTCAATTAGAAGATTCATAAAGCATTGAATTTACAACGATATAACACTAAAATCGTTTTAATTATTAGCTATTTTAAAAACTTTTTCAATCATTCAACAATCTGACTTCATTATAATTGTATCATAAACTGTGTTTATTCCTATTACGTTAAGATATTAATTTATTTTTTTTCTGGTTAATACACTCATTTTAAGCTCAAAATTTATTTACTGCTTTTGAAGTAAAACACATTAAATTAATGTATTCTATCAAATTAAAGAATAACATGCATGGATAAAATACTTAAAAGTTTTAAGTAATTAATATCAACGCAAGTGGACGAAAAAGTTTACATTTGGTATTTGAATTGTAATAGTCATTAACTAAAAGATATTTAATACCATACGATAGAAGTTATCAAAATCATTTTAATTTGTATCATTCTTATTCGTAGAAATTATACCTGCAAGCGAATTTAAATTCTCGTGAGAATGTGTAAGCCAGAACTAGGAATCTCCTCATTTTATCTTGAGTATGCTTTCAAATTAATAAATATCTTAACGTGATAATGGACAACACTTGATAACAACCCTGAGTTTGAATAATATGAATTTCCTCATATTTTAGTCAGCAATAAGAAACATAAATTCTTGATAAAAATATTACGGAAAATATAATTAAAATAACCGCCACATCATTAAAATAAATGTACAAACACACACACACACACACACACATATATGTTAAGTATATATATATATATATATATATATATATATAGATATATATATAAGCATGTCTCTCTCTCTCTCTATATATATAGATATAGATATACATTTCTCTCTCTCTCTACATATATATATATATATATATATACATGTATATATATATATACGCTAGACAATTCTTATTTACAACTCTGAAAAATGTTGGAAATCCTCAAATTATCAAAATAATAGAACTAAATGCGGAAGATGGATTATGGCTGGAAAACATTTTGTAAGATATAACAATATTTTTTTTATCCTCGTGGTTTGATTGGTCTGTTATTTAATAATGAATATTTCCAAGGTGTATACCAGGAATATAATAAAAATAAATAAAAAAAAGTGATCATTAATTATATTGATCAATAAATTCAATTATTTAGAGTTTTGTCTCACACAGAAGACTACTAGTGTTTCTGTAAATCTATAATCGTTTTGGTGTATCTGGTATTTTAATAATATTTTTATTTTTTAACACTTTGAGGCTAGGTAAATAAAAAAAAAACATTAAATCTAGCCAAGCAAAGTTATCTGATATTAATAATGTTAAAAGGACACAACATCAAGAGGGTAAATTTAATTTTATTTATTTCGATTCTAAGACCTGAAGAGCAAATAATAATACCCACCCTCTAGGTATTTTGTTTCTACACCTGCTGTTCTCTTGAAGTTCACATGTATCCCTTGGAGAAATAATAAATATTACAAATAAGCATATTATTTCGACGTTAATTTGGGAACATGGATCCGAAAACTGTTTCCTAAAAAAATGAGAACTTTGCAATGAATTTTATTTCTATGAGTCAAAATTTCATAGAAAATGTGTTAATTAATTTTAAGTATAACTTTATACATATAAAATTTCTTCAAAATTTTAATGATATAACAAAAATTATAAACTTAATATACCAAATATAGTAGAAAAGAAGGACATTCAAAATAAGGAATATTTTTATTGCATATACTTGTAAAGATATTTCCTTTCTCCCCTTGTTCCTGAAGGTAACTCATCAGAAGGAAAACTCCTTTTAAACCAAAACAAGTTTTTTCCAATTGAGTGAGATCCAAGTTGCATTCTTTTTAAAAATAATTTTATATATATATATTTAAGAAATTAATTTAAAACTTAGATTATATACACATAAATAAAATAAAAAATACATAGATCCGTAAGATCTAAAACGACAAGTTCATTTGCACATGTCTTCTGCATTTGAAACATACCCTCTCTCACATATGTATGACAAATGTCAAAAAAAGATAGCTCAGACCCTGAGGGTTCCCACCTCTACAACCGGCAACTTATTGTATTGTGTCTTTTGTAATACCTTCTTCGATTTACTTTTCAGCTTATCGATCTCTGATAAATTTCACCGTAAGAGGCAATGAATCTCTAGTGTCGCCTAACCTTGATTGTCGGAGATTTGAGTCTTCACTTTTATTTCCTATGCTAACACTATACATCACTTCATTGTTTGAAAGTCTCTTGTTTATCGACAACACTCAATCCCTAATCAACTATCTCAGCTAAATTTATCTTAGATGCTTGTGAAGACTCATCCTATATCTTTACTTGTTAGATATTTGCAATAGTTTTGCCTTTTTGAGAAATCTTTTTCCCTGCAGTTTTCCTTGATGTCTTCTTTTCTTTCACAGCATTGATAAATTTTTATTAGCTTACTTAAGGGGCTGCTGTTTTATGTGAAGTACTTTTTGGAGTGCCAGATCACTTTTCTAATTTGTTATCGCTCTGTTTCATTTTTTTACATTTTATTTCAATTATAGTCAATTTAATAGTTTTCGCTCTGTTTTGAATTTTAATTGCATCTAGCTAATATATATTCAATTCATTCTGATTCTTTTTAAAAAAAAACTTGTATTAATTTATCTTAAACATAGTCAATTTAATAATTTAATGTTTCCTTTAATTTTAATATCGAAAAGTATACTAATGTCCATTTAAATTTCATCGTTTACTTTACCCTTTTATTTATTTTGAGAATTTAATAATAATTATAAAAAAAAAACACCTTTAGGTGGCTAAATCTGTTCTTTTTTTGTAAGACTTGCAGTATAATACTTTTTCCTGATTTAAATTTTTCTTTTTTTTTCTTCTTGATATCAAGTTTGATTTTATGCCTCACTGGCACTTTTATGACATATTTATGTCCTCTATATTTCTCTTAACAAAGTGAACCATCACATATCAGTCTAATTAGAAAATTTTGAAAAGTACATTCATATTTCTAACCCTCGTGGTCGGATGTATACCTTATACTTAGTTTTTTGAAGTATATGAAACGAATACTTTTATAGTATATTATTTAGAGCTGATTAGAAGTATTTACATAATAAACATGCAGTTTAGTTAGCTGAGGAGAAATTAAAAAATTTAATCTATTCCAGGAACATAATCAGGGTGACAGAAAACAACGACTATTAGGGAAACTCTTTCTTTCTTTGATCCAAAGCTAATTTTAATCACCTTCAGTTGTGCCACCAATTTAAGTAAAAAACACTATAAGCCATTTTGAAGATAAATATGTGGGAAGAAAGGTAATTTAAAGGAGATTTCTTTTAGGCGCCGAATATGGTACAACATCTGCACCATCCCCCCGAAAAGGCTGGAAATACATATTAATATTTACAAAGGCCTTTATTACTACTAAACGCTCAATTAGGGCTATGTTTATTATAAGATGATTAATAAAATTCATTTCACTTCAAAAAAGAATCATCCTTTATAAAAATTAACTACTATAATAATATCAATAATACATAGAAGATATATAATATAAGGATACTACTAGACATATAGCGATACATAAATATTAATGGGCCACAGACATATTAAGATATATGTTGCTATACAGATTGATTACCATACCAACAGAGATATATATATATATATACATACATAAACAGGTTGTATGCATAATGCATATAATACATACACACCATCACATCAACAACTACAACCGGCTGTTTGTAGAAAATGCAACACCATGAAGGAATCATCAGAATCAAATGAAATTCGCAGCAAATGTCAATTATAGGATATTATGCACCATTGTTTCAGAGCCATCGCGGCGCGCAGCGCCTCTGACCGATGCTGAAAGCGTATAAATAAAGTGCTGTAGCGGACGTTGAAAACCATTTGTTAAAGGCAAACGCTTAGTGAGACCTGAGTTCTCCACGACGGAAGAACAAGAAATCTGCTAACTACGGAGTTTGAACGAGGGAGGATAATCGGGCTTCGAGAAGGAGGATTTTTTCCATCGCGCAGCAGCTCGTGCAGCGGAACAGTTCCACAGTGATGCGAGCTTGCAGCAGGACCGACGAGCCGAACAACGCGAAAAACAGGCACTGACGATGAAGGTGACGTCAGAGCGCGATGCGACGACACCTGCTCCGCAGCGGCGGTGAATGATCGCACAGCTTCCTCCAGGCAGCTGGCAGCACGTTGGTCTACTGCTACAGGTGTACAATTGTCGGCTTCGTCAATTCGTCGTCGTCTGCTGCGCCGTGGATTGCGTGCAAGGGTGCCTTTATACAGGATTCCCCTCACGGCGAATCATCGTCGGCAGTGGGCTCTTGAGCACAGAGACAGGCGAGCTGATTGGCACCAAGTTGTCTTTTCAGATGAATCACGCTTCAATTTGTGGACCCATGATGGCCGTGTTCGTGTTAGACGTTATGCCGGTCAACGCTGCCTTCCTGAGTGTATTATTGAACGACATAGTGGTCGAACACCCGGAGTTATGGTCTGGGGTGCGATTTCGTATCATGGACGATCCAATTTGATACGAATTGAGGGTAATCTCAATAGCAACAGGTACGTCCGTGAAGTGCTACAGCCCGAAGTCGTTCCTTTCCTTCAAGGCATCCCTGGAGCTATCTTTCAGCAGGATAATGCACGCCCACATGTTGCGCGGACTGTTCGAGACTTCTGTTCAGCACAACGCATGCAACTTCTTCCTTGGCCTGCTTATTCACCGGATATGTCGCCTATTGAGCACGTGTGGGATATGGTTGGTCGGCGTCTCGCTCGTGATCCGCGTCCTGCAGTTTCCAAAGACGAACTTTGGTTGCGCATACAAGCGATATGGAATTCTCTTCCTCAAGCAGATATTCAACATCTGTTTGACTCCATGCCACGTCGTATAGCAGCACTTATTGCAGCGCATGGTGGCTGCACCAAATACTGATTTCGGACGCTTAATTTGTTTCTTTTGTTTTGAAAATTTCATCATTTATTTGTATCAGTACAAGTCGTTTCTGCATTAAATTTCATTTGATTCTGATGATTCTTTCATGGTGTTGCATTTTCTACAAACAGCAGTATATATATATATATATATGTGTGTGTGTGTGTACGGACATCATATTAGCTTGGTGCTCAAACAATATCAAATTTAGACTAACATCTTCTTTTATATCAAATTTATGTCGCAACTTATTCTATTCATTGCTCGATGTTCGAGTATTTACCTTCAATGTTCCTTGAGTCGACTTAATATCAGACTCATGTCTTAACTTCTCCAATTCTATCTTATCTTGTCTATTTTCTGCTAATTTTTGTCTCCTCTTCTCTGTCAGTTCTTCTTTTTTTCATTCCTCTCTTCAATAAAATTCAATTTGGCCTCTTCTTAATCGTACCCTGTTCTATTTATAACTAATGTTTTCAACATTGGCTTCATTCATCGTTTCAGTTGTTGATTATAAACTTGAAATCTTTAAAAACCCCAATTATTGCAACTAAATTCAGTGATGTGCTGGATTGCATAATAGCTATAAATGATGGTTAAACCAGAAAAACTGATATGCTACTAATAAACATATTTAAGTCCTCAAAATAAATCTATAAAGATTTCAAAAAATGTACTAATTAAACTTAACTGAAGCGAATGCAAAGTCTAAAAGTATTATTTTAATAATTTATTGCATTGTTCTAGTTTTTAAAAAGCACAAAAATACAATTTTCCATAGAAGAATGTAAATCGTCAACTTAATTTTGAGGTGATATCACAGGTCCTGAATATTGTTTTTTAAAATATATCGTTGTATCATATTGCTAGTTACTAGAGAAAATATATCTCACCATGATTCTATGTGTGTTCTCTACCGAATTTGGAGAAGGTGACAGATATGTTTTTAAGAAGGATTATAAATGGTTAATTTTTGATCAAATTAAGAAATCCTCAATTATTTAATTAAAAAATATAGAAGTAATATTTTATATTTAATATATCTGTACACTTAAATAATCCACTTGATTAAATTAAAGAAAATTGTATTTATATGTGTAAAAATTTTGTATGATGATTTAACGTACTAAATAATATAACTAGTTTAATGGAATTTTATTAATATATTACGAAAACCCAAGCAATTAAATTAAGTTTGTAAAAGTCTTCCAAATGTATTTTCAGGTATTGTGTATTTTATACAATTGTTCTTTCTTTCTGTAAAATATTAGTATCAATTCCACATTTATCATTTTACAAAAAGCATTGCAAAGTAGAAACATATTCTTATTTATTCAAAATGAAAACTTTTTTTTTCTTCTAAAAATCGAAAACAATACATCACTCTCCCTAAGGCGCAATTCATGCGGATATCTGGATCTGATGCTCTTCCAAAACTCTTATATTTTTTTCTCATTTCCCTTTCGAAATCAAACCCGCAGAAATATGAAGCATTTTTCAAAAGGTCGTAATTTCGAATCCCGATTCCAAAAATATAAAATGAGTCTCTGTTGGAATTTCTGAGTATGTTCCTGTTACGTGAGGAAGAATCATTTTTATAAATATACGTTTCCTCGAGAAACATTCATGGAATAAATTTATTTTGTGTTCACGAAATTTCAGTATATAACTGTTTATTTGCTTCTGTAAATGATATTTTACACATGAAAAATGTTTACAAAATAAAATGAATGCGTGGCTTTTGACTTGAAGTGCTTTTTAATACAAAAACGTTTATTAGTAAAGGAGTTTTTTGTTTACTCATCACATCAGAAACTTAAAATACTAAAATATAAAACCGTTAATGAATATTTTAGTAAATCAGGCCTTCTAGTGAATATGAATGACTTCAATAAACACACTTCAATTAGTTTCAAGAGAAACTTTCGAATACTTTATTATTAAAACGCTTTTTTTATACATTTTAGTCGATCTTTGTGACGCAAATCTTAAAATTATGACTTGTTATATTATTGAGCCATATATAAAAAAAAGAATTTAAGAGGTTTTGGTGCGATGAACTTGATTAAAGACATTTATGTAAAATACAATTAATTTTAAAGAGCAATATTTTTTCCTCCAAAAGTTACTCCAAATTTTCTTTTTTAATTAGATATTCTTATAAATAAATAATTGAATTAATATGAGCTTACGTTTAATATATTATATTATGTAAAACAAAATGCCTCTTTGAAATTTTATAGTTCGCAAACAGTGATTAAAATGAAAGAAATATTTTATTTTAAAAAGGAATTCTTAAAGAAATGTTTTATTTTAAATACAATAAAATCAAAAAATCATTGAAGTATACTAAACTCCTTTAAAAGAAAAGATTATATAAATAAGATGTTTCCAGTTGTCATATTTTTTTATAATTATGATGCAACTTCGTACTTCATTTTTTGATGTTATTTTGACTGCGGAGCTGTAAGTAGAATTGAAGAAAAGGAGCAGACGATCTTTTCTCCACTCACTTAAGTTTTAAATTTGTAAATGTTATGTTTCAGATAAATGAGTGCTTATTTGCTTCTCAAAAAGGACAGGAGTAAATATTACGAAAAAATTGTTTGCTTAAATGATTATGGAAGAGATTTGCTCCTGTGCGATTGGCAACAAAAACATTTTTATTATTATGTGTTGTTCTATGAATTTGAGAATCGGTCTACTGTTGTAATGATTGGAGATGTTTCTATTTACATTAAAATAAGTATTATTTAAAAGATCCAACATTTGAAGTTTCTTTTAAGTTTTCGGTGTGGCTAATTAATTTAATGGAGCTAATTAATTTAATTAATTTAATGGAGTTAATTGATTTAATTAATTTAATGGTTAAAGTGAAATGTTAATGTAATAGCTCTCTGGAACAACAGAATAGTTGCTTGCATTCCGCACACCTTCTGACAGGAAATTAGGGGGAATTGATAGTTTTATCAACACACTTCTTCACCAGCTTATGGGGAAGAAGTGTGTTGATAAAATAACCATATCATAAGTAACTGGTTTATTTTATTGCATTTTATTCAATGATGTTTCTCTTACAAAATTTTTTCACGTTTGTATCATCTTCTTTATAATTCAACTAATCCAATAAGAGAAGAGGTCCATCTCCAAGCAACTCATTTCAAATTTGTATACTCTTTTAAGTGAAGAACTTGTGAATTGACTCTCTAAATTACTTTTCTTTTACTTATTCCATTTTAAATTGCTCAGAAAACGTAAATGTCCACTTATTTAATCATTAACATAACATTAGGGAAATGGAGAGCAAATGAAGCAAGAGTTAGTTGGTATGTTATACAAGGCAATCCAATAATGAATGTGCTGAAATATGTGTTTTTCTTTTGTGTTGTTGCACATCGTCGAGAATAGCAGAGCTAAATCAAGTCCATTATTTTATGCACCCTGAAGAAGTCTAAGACCAACATAAGATTCTCAAAAATGTCCAGCCTAGAGAAGCTCCGACAAGTAAGGATGTGTTCAGGTGAAGCCTCTTCCGAAAAGTATTTAGGGCAGGTCTCAAGATGCTTAGAACCCTCAGAATATTTCACAGTTCTAAAGCTCGGCTGAGAAAGGTAGTCAAAGTTGTCTGATCCGGCCTGCAGTAATCAAGAGTCAAAGATCCTCCGGACGACAACTCTTATACCAGGGGTGAACAAGAGGAACAAGCCAAGTTGTTTCATTTTGACTCATAGCTCTCGAGAGAATTTCAATGTAGGTAAGAGGAGCAGTAGGCACAGAGGTCTCACTACTCCCGCCTTAGCCAGAGAGTCCGCAATCGCATTACCCTCAACGCCAACATGGGAGGGTACTCATTTGTTTTTCATCTCCTCTGGCTTAAAAGCGAGCTTAAGAAATTTGGGAAATAAAACTCGAGAAAAGATATCTTATTAGCTTATAAATTTTCTTTCTATTGAAGAATTTCCTCATTTTTCCGAAACAAATATTTTCTTACGATCAGTAAAATAAATAGGGAATAAGGAGAAATCAATTCGTTACTGTATTTTAATAGAGTAAAATTTTTCTTTTGGCATATGGAAAAATGGAAACAAAAAAGTTTTTCTGGATGTATAATTGAAATTAATTATAATTGAAACTGAAGCACACACAACTCATATCTTCTTTTATTATTTATAAAATTGATAAATAAACGGGAATATGTAATGAACCTTAAAAATAAATATGGATTGAACAAAGAATTTTAATCTTCTCAAAGCAAATACATAAAGAAAATTGGACTTACCCGTGGTCTT
This sequence comes from Nephila pilipes, assembly GCA_019974015.1. NCBI lineage: Eukaryota > Metazoa > Arthropoda > Arachnida > Araneae > Nephilidae > Nephila > Nephila pilipes. The sequence continues at coordinate 15,306 of BMAW01037535.1, forward strand.
TTCCCATTTCCAAGCTCAGAATTGATAAAAAAAACGCTTTTTAAATTACAAAATGACTTTTTAAAGGAAGCGAGTGATACCATCTCCATTTTGTGTTGTGAAAGAAATAGGGGTGGGCTTGAAACTTGTAGGCATTCGTTTTGTGACTGAATGTTGAAAAAAAAATTACTCTACTCAAACTTCAAAAGATTTACATTTACCTTATGCTACAAACGCGCTTTTTATTTATGAAGGGGGAAAATAACTGAATAAATTATAATAAATATGGGGTGTGAAAAATCATGGAATTTATTTTTAATTAATTTTTCCATTTTTTTTCTCTAAAGTATTGGTTGTTTACTTTCAATGAATTTCGATGAAATATAAATACAATAGCTTTATAAAGATAAAATAATATATTGTTATATAAGTGCAGCATTTATAATTTTATTCCTCCGAAACTGAATGGTCACGGAAGCCTAATGAATATGGACGAGAACACGTAGCTGGTGTTGTTCCATTCGATACCTTATAAGCCTCTAAAACCCTGCCGTATAGAGACTGGTGCACATCAAACTTGATGTAGCTTGAAGACTGTGCCTTTCATAATCAAGGTATAAACATATAGAATTAGTTATTCAAAAATAAACCACAAATAGAGAAAGAAAAAGCCACACGAAGACAAATGTCATATTACTAAACATTACAAATCGCTAAATCAAGTAGATATTTTTTCGCCCTCCATTTGTTGGAACAACCATTTCATCTAAACTAAGTTTATTTGTAAATTTATTTTTTTCAATCTAAAGTCAAAACTAAAGCAAATATCGTGTAAAAAGTGCGATGATACTTAAGAGCTTTTACAATGACTTATTTTAACAGTAATTATGAAAGCAATATGATAATCAGTGCCATTTTACTCTAAACGACGGATCAAGTCATGAGTCTCCTTAAGTTTCGTCTTGTACTGCCCTGATACAAAATTTTGTCTTGGATTCAAGGTATTCTGTTGACGTGATGTAGAGGTTTAGTGAAGAAGATGCCAGCTTGGATGTCGTACTCTTTAGTCGGCCGAGATTTGTCGTCAGTAGTTCTCGTTTTAATTCTAACTGCAATTGTAATACGCAATTAAGCATTTGCGGTAGCTTAGTGGTCATGGTCCTTGACTCGCGTTTTCATTGAGTCATGGATTCGATTCTTTATGACTCTAAAGACAAACGAAGGAGCCGGGGAAGATTTATATTAAATTTGTCGTGGCTGAAATTCCTCCAGTTCGCATAATGTGGGAGCTAGGAGAGGGAAGTGCTAGGTCCGATGTCGTCCTAGTCACTTGACCGAGGCTCAAAATTATGAAGTCAGTTGCCAGCAGCTTTCGTGTAGTATCCATTACAAAGTTAATAAAAACAATCAATAAATAAATAGGTTTACTCACAGTCAAAAATTCCTCGCGTAAAAAATACAGATATACTAGAATCTTATAATCTTATTTCGATAATGTTTTGGGGCTATTATATTCTGTGGTATCGGAACTATTAATTTGAACATGGACTAACTAGAGTATTCTCTGTTTTTTGATATAAGGAATAGAAATTTGCTTTATGAAATTTTCCACAGTTTTCCACTTTATTTAAGCTAACGACTTAACAATTCGCATTACAATTTAGCTTCATTAAGGCGCTGTTAATAACGTTATCAATCTTATCTCGGTGCGAAGAAAACTACGAAAAGTATTTTCTTTTGTGCGATAGTTCATACTTTGTCTTCCGTCATTGAGTGATTGATGAATTTTTCATAAGTTAAATTATAGAATCCGATGGAATATGAGCGGAGCAGAATATAAGGAAAAAAGGTGAATAAGTAAAGTTCTTGAATGCGATACGGTCATTTGTGTTTCATAGTGAAATACTGACATTTGTAATTAAATTACAATTTCAAAAAAAAAAAAAAAAAACATGTCTATTAGTGGCAATATCACTTCCTCCTCGGATTATCATCCACAAGCCCAATAGTCACTAAGTATATAAAAGAGTCACTCAAGTGAAGAGGAAACATATACTAATATGTTTATTTAAGTTCCTTCAGTTACAATAGTGCGTTCCTTCTCTATCAATTAATATTGAACGGGCATGTAATCTCGATTCTCTAATCATAATCAAAATAATCTCTTACACACTTGCTCTTGAACGAGTTTGATAACAAAACTGGTGGTTAGAGATAGTTATCGATGCAAATATTCACATTCGTCACAATATTCCCATTCGCAAATATTCACATACTCAAATATTCATTCACGACAATTCGCGATTAATCACTATCCTTTAACCACTGACTTTAAGCGTATTCCATATCCGGTTTCACTTCAATCATATTCTGGATTCGTGTATTCAATTCATTACATTTCTCCTGTTCATCTAATTTGAGAAGATAATGTTTTGTCGTTTTTGTTTTTTAATGATACGTAGATAATGTTCGTTAAGTATATAATGTTTGTTAAGTATATAATGTTTGTTAAGTAGATAATGTTTGTAATGGTAGATAATGTTTGTAATGGTAGATAATGTTTTGTTTTTTGTAGATAATGTTTGTAATGGTAGATAATGTTTTGTTTTTTGTAGATAATGTTTGTAATGGTAGATGTTGTTGTTGTAGATAATGTCGTTTGGTTGGGTCGAGACTTTAATTTAAGCAATTCAATTTATAAAATGTCCTCAAAAAAAAACTAACAGAAATTCACATATAGCTCAACGTCACATTACAAGTTTTTTTTTCTCTTAGTTTTTAAATAAATTTTGGTTTTTACTTTAGTTTTCCATTTATAATTTAAAATATTGGAAAATATCTTTTCGTAGTTAAGGTGGCCAGCGAGGGTAATATTCTCACTTTAATATTGCTCCGGATAAATTCCTTCCTCCAAAATTTTACTTTATTGAAGAAAAATGATTAATAAAATAAGTTCACTGAAGTACTTTTCTCATGAATAGAGCTTTAGTTGTGTGTATTTAAAATCAGTCCAATGAAAATAATATACGAAGCCAAGTTCATACACTTCTGATTAAATTCTCCATAGTCCTGTTTGTTTGATGACATATTCATCAAGCGATATATATATATATATATATATATATATATGAGAAGGAGAAAAACAATCATAATGTATTAAATGTAATAAATATATGAAGTAAAAAGAGCAAATAAAATAATAATTGCATGCTGTAGAAGAGCATTAATAGCCGTAACAAAATCAACACTTCATAATACTTCTTCGATTCTATGACAATCTCTTAAAAGGAAACATAGCAAATCAAAATTACATCAACTGTACTTCCTTAAGAAAGGTTATTCAACAAATTCCTGTTTGAATCATTGTTAAAGCTTTTTCCCAACTTCTTCTTCATACATTAACTTTGAGATTACCTCTAAACAACCAAGAGATGTATTACTTGCATTGTTCGTATTATCGTCATGTACCTATTACTGAATCACTTAAATCTGATCTTAATAAATGTCTATCTGACTTATCTTTGTACCTCATGTGATGTTTAAATATTACTCATTAGCAGCCTACGCTCTTATTTTTTTAACATTTCAAATATCAAAGATGCAAAAAGCACTGAAATAATCTTTTTAAACTTATTTAAGATCAATGTAGTGTAATACACTCGAAGCTCAGTAAAATTCCACGTCTTAATATCTATCGGTTTATCTATGAAGGCAAAAAACAAAGTTATTCTACTGCTTCAGAGCATCCACTTTGGGTGTTGAAAGAATTGTTGACTAATAAAACATCAAACTATAATACGCATACTAAACAAACAAAGAGCCTTATTTAATCTCATATAGTTTTAAAGGGTTCAATTATTTTTGTGTGTCCCTTCATTGCAATTTTTTTCATCAGTTATACACTCAGCAATTCAACCGTAAAATTAAGCTGATTAATTATTTTCTTAAATTACACGACTTTAATCATATGTTCTTATAAAAAAATAATTTGGAATTAAGTGGTGAAACTTAACGAATTTCGAACGACTGATATTTTTTATTAATGCCATAATTAGAAACAACATGAGGACTGTTGGTGAGGGACCTCTTAATTTTCTGCTACAGTCACTTGAGAAGTACTGCAGCTAAGATGTCATCTCATTATTTTTATTTTTCCACATCACTACAACGTGAATAATTTCGTCCTCGACAGATTTCACGTGCATCATTCCCGCTATATGGTAGCATTTTGTGGAATTAGGACTCAAATCACAATGACTCGACTGAAATCAGAGTGTTGAGTGATGAGAAAATGTACAAGTGTGACACTTACAGATGAAAACAAACAATTCAGCTGGAAATAAAGAAATACACATTTAAATGAGATACGTAAAATAAATAATGAAGCTATTTTGTTTTACAATTTTTATTTAATTAAAATTATAATCTCCCATTGTTTCCTTTTAGGAAATTGTCTATTTAAATTAAACAGTATGGTAGATGACTTTTCTACACTTCATGGCAGTGTTGTTATTCGAAAACTGAAAATGGCTTCCAGAAAATCGGGATCAACCGGCTATTATGTCTTCAAATATGTCAAAATATGTCTAGAATCTTCAATTAGATATATGCATCTTCAATTAGACATTGAACAAAAATTTCGAAACTTCAGAGAAAGGTCTGAAGCATAATTTCTAAGTTTTATAAAAACTTAGTATTGTTGAATTTATTTATTACTACTCTTTCATGTTAACTATTAGAATGAAATATATACAGAAAAGCATAATTTCTTTGTTTCTTTCAATTAGTACCTAGTAAAATACAGAAGTTTAGCTGTTCAATTATATAGTCAAAATTAAATGCATAAGATTAAGAATAAATCAAATATTACCAATATTTTATTTTCACATAGAGTGTTTAAAACACCCGATACAACTTTACATTATTTTTAAATATAATACATTCTTTATATTATCATGACTAGTTCAAAGTAAAGCCTTGTCAGTTACGATTATGTGTACACAGTTTCAGTTTTTATTATTTAGATCTATTTATTATTATATTATTAGTTTTTATCAAATTTGTTCTGAATAAATTTTGCTGATATTCATTACATTGTTTATTATAGCATGTTCTCAAGAATGCATGTCACGTTCATGTAACGAAACGTTCTGAAGTCTAACAGAAAACTATGCTTCTATTTTAAGCATCGGTTGAATATTAATATCAAATTACCGAAGGAATATCTTATGAGCATCATGTATATCTTATCGATAATGGCAATACAGATTTAATTATATATTTTATCAATACTTTGTTCTAGTTATAATTAGTTACTGAAATCAAATAACCCATTATTGGAAAGCTATGTGAGAGCAGACATTTTTGAGCAGCAAAATATCTGGAGTTTAATTACCTTTTTGACATATTTAATTTACAACAATATTTATTATATACGTTCATTAAACAGTAATAAAAATGTTTTTGCATTTAAAGTCGTAAATAAATCAATAAGGAATGTAGTAAAATTTTTAAATATACATTTTATTGAATTAAGAAACAAAGTTTTTGTAGAATGTAATTTATTTATCTTATTAGTTTATAGAATTTTTAAATTAAAATGTACATTCTGTTTGACAAAACTGTTTCTATAAATGTACTAGAGCAACTTTTATTATTATTATTACAAATACTTAAATCTCTCATTTAATCATTTATTCTAAATTTAAAACGAAAAGACTTACAACATAAGCACTCGTATAATCTCATTGTCTAGAGGAATCTAGTATTTTTTTTTCTGTTCTCGTTAATAATGATAAGGCTGTATTGCTGTGGAGGAAAGAGCGAGGGATATTTGCATTTATAAGCAATTTCGAATCGCTATCGTGACATAAGGAAAATAGCTAAGTTAGTCCTTGTTCGTCTAACTTCCTTGTCACACTCACATGAGATTAATAAGCTTCAGTTTACAATATAATTTCAATTAATGTCACTGTGTCAATTGATTATATTTAGTGAATCTAGAATTCAAACACATGAATATATTAAAACATCACTGGCCATAAGCTCTCTTCCCCGACTACAGATTTACTTTAATTTTCAGATTTAACTCAACATTTTACGTTCATTTACTTAACAAATGCACCATAATTACTTGTAAGTATTTTTATGTGACAAATTGAGAATTATAAATCATGTGATAATATTTTATATATTTAACTGTTTTAAAATGCTAAATATTTATCTAAATTCGATTGGCATCTCCCATCTAGCAGATTTCAATTTAAACTCTTATAAAAAGGGAATTCTTAGATAGAAATTAGTTCGATAAATGAAATATATACGAATCATTTGCCTAGGAACGAGTAAATTTAAAAAGTAGCTATAATTGAAGACATGGTGACATCATAAATGTAAATTGTTATTACCACTGAGTGCTACCATCTGTTAAGCGAAGCTGAAACAAATTCGACATTTATTAATAAGTTAGACATTTATTAATAAGTTTGGATTTGGTAGTCATTTGCTGCTATATCAAAATCCGATTGCTGCTGCATCGAGTTGTCACCGTCAAGGAAACCTGAATTTATTATTATGCACCAAAAAAGCAAGCAACAATCAAAACAACAGGTTGTTTTGGTAGATTACGGAGGTAGATGACGCTGGATATGCAGTTCAATAATGTAAAGACGTATTTGATAAGAACGAATGATCGTGGCGTTCTGGAATTGATAGTGATCTCACAACCCACTGCAACATTTTGATATTCAACAAAACACTTTAAAAAACTACGTGGATATAGGGAAAAGCAATATATTGTCAAAAAAACCATAAAATAATAATCAATAATGTCAGCACAAATGTTTTAATCACTAATCTGATACATAAATGTACTGCATAGGAAATAAAATTGAGAATATCCACATTGCCATAGGAAATTGCTTCTCAGATCATGATTCCTGATAGGCAGTTTTTCTACACCTCAGATTGGTTCTAACTGCTCACTTGGTTTCCTTGACACCACTGAAGTTGCAGAATGCAATATTTTAGAGTTAGTGATACGAGCTCTAGACTCGGAGATTTTCCTCAGTAATAGGTTTTGTACAGCTTATTATGTAACCCTGAGTGCCAACAGATACTGAAATGTCATCCTAAATACTCTACACGTGACAAGGACTTGCATGAATACGGCAATCTTCCTTTCAGAAGTGGACTGCTTAGGACTGAAACCCAATTTTCATGAGGCAGTACCAGTCAAAAAATGAATAGTTTAGTAGTCAAAGTCAATGAATAATTATTTCAATCCAAAGGATCAATATTAACATGAGGTAAAGTAATTTCTCTTAGAATATATTGTGAATTGTTAATTATAACTCTTAATGTAAATGATTCTTTTAAAAATATTCATTTTACAAATTTGAAGCCTTTAAAATAAAAGCAATAAATGTTCAGTTTATTTTAAAAATTAATTTTTCTTTCTCATTTTAAATTGAAGGAACAAAATTATTACAAAAACAGTTGCTAGAAAAATGAGCAAAAAATCGAAATCCGTGCCTTAATTAACAGGTAATTATGCATACCATTTTTTTCTTCGGTTTAGGAAACTAAATTTTCCTATTTTATTTTTACAGGTATAATTATTTTAAAAAAGATATAATTTGTCTTTTTTCAAAGCAGAAAGAGGATGTAAAATTATGAAAATAATATTAATTTGTCTTCTTTGAAATTAAAAAAAGGCAAATGATTTTAATGTACAGTCAGTTCAAGAACGTCATCAATCTATTAACTCTTAGCAAATTTTATCATTTTAATCAGTTAAAAAACTTCAAATAATATCTATTTAACAATTGCTAATTTGTTTTTAATTAATTGAAATCAGGTAATGGATAATGAAACAATTTTTGTAAAAAGAACATTTAAATGAATTAACGTTAACAGAAAAATGATAAAAATGTGTTTACAAAGTCTTAAGCATATGAAGATATAAAATCCTAGAAACATTCCAAAATTTAAGATCTCATTAATATTGTAAATGATTCAGATCTATATGACAAATTATTTTTAAAATAAATTGGATTAAACATATTGGATTGAGATTAGAATCAAGGTTCCAATCCGAATTAAATAATTGTTTCATGTTTTTATACTTAAGTTGCACCAAATAAATAATAACGCATATGAATGATCATAATGTTGACATTTTCGAAGGAAAAATACATAATTTAATTCGTCCTTTTTTATTCACGGCAAAAGTAAAGAAATTCCATACAGATAATTTTCGTATACATTTTGAAAAGGAATACTTTTCTAAGACCGTTTTTCTCAATTTCCGTCAAATATAAGCACTGAACAGGGAATACACCACTTCATCATTAAATAACCTATATAGTCTTCAATAAATTGCATTCAGGTAAAATATAGTACCCTCTCCTACTATAAATCACACAAGTTTAGATATATCTCAAACAACTTATTCCCAAAAGAAAACGGATATGTCGAATTTTTTTAAACTTTAGAAGGATTGAAGACGTACTTCTTTGAATCTAAGGACTCTTTCTTAACACCACTAATTTAAATAAAAGAATGAAAGCAATTCTTATTGATGGCCTGAAGAGTTTTCTTTCGAAAATATATGATTGTCTTCAAAAAGAGCTAGAGGTAGTACAAAATTTGCATAGTTAAGTTAATTTGCATTGATATTTTTAATTAATACAAATAATGTATTTTAATTCAATAAAAAACATTAAAAACAAAATAAATATGTTTAAAACACTAGAAATGTAGAATTTCTCATTAGTATGCAATTATATGTATATTGAGTACGAAAAAAATACATTATAACTACAAACTAAATGATAACTTGTATATAAAGAAATTTATAAAAAAGAAAAATTATGTTTTCTGTCTTAAAAATGAAAGGAAATTAATGTGACAATACACCTTTAGAAAACAATTTTTGGTCAAGATGACAATTTTATTTGTTCCTGCATTAACATTTATTCTTTTAATTTCAAAAAATGTCTTAAAGTTTTTGTTTCAATCTTAATTGAAAGCTGTGTTATTTACACTTAAATTTTACTTGGATCGTAAATTTCTGTAACCGGAAATAATCTTAAAACATATTTTTAATTACTGCAACACAAAATATTTCAAAATATAAGTTATGATTGAATCTGAAATTTTATATATATATGATTTTCATAAACTCATGCATATAATATATTATTCTGAAAATTTGTACTAGGTAGTTTTTTCTTTTTTTAATTTTGCAGTAAAGGGGGAAATACAATAACTTTTAAATAAAATTTCATTACTCAGAACTCTATATTTTTCTATATAACTCTATATTAGAGAACTGCTATATTTATCCACTCGAAAGGCTGTACTATCAAAATTATAATCTATTCACTATATAATATTATATTCTATATTATTCAATTTACAAAATGCCAATGCATGTATTTTTATTACATAATTTTAAGAATCTGTTATAACTGATTAAATTTTAAATTTAATGATTCAGTATATCTAAATTACAATGTCTAGTTTGATAACAATGTGAGTAAATAGAAAAAAATAAATGTACTTTAATCTGGTATGAAAATATATGAATTTGTTATTCAATTTTAAAAAAAAATTACGCAAAAGCTGTGTAAGCCGTATTTTTCTTTAATTCAATAACATCATCCTTTCTTACTAAATTACCGAGCAAACATTTAAAATATTATTTTGATTCTGAAATAATCATTTATCATTATTTGACATTTAAAATATTTTAAATAAAGTTAAGAGTCAAAACAACCTCATTACATAATGATCACTTTCTATAAATCTTTTGAAATTGAAACGTAACATTTTAAAACTATTTTTCTTTAATAAATACTTTTCCTTTTTTAAAGAACCCATTGAGACACTGAAACTGAATTAATAGATATGACATTCAATTCAAAAACAGCATTTAAAGAAGGAAAGTATATTTAGCTCTAAATACGTTCTTTTCATGCAGAAATTGAAACCATTTTCAGTTTTATTAAACATAACTCGTTAAATTAAACGCGATTTAATGTCAGGTTTATTTTTTATAAAATAATCACGAAGGAATTCCTGGAAAGTAAAAGCACTTAGAGGAATAAACTGATACGCAGAATTTAATTAATATTTAAATATTTTATGAATAATTAATGGCTAACTTAATCATGAATCAGAATTTGATTTTATGATCGAATTAAAGAAACAAAAAATTATTAAATTAGGAAAAGCTTCTTATTTGAAAAATTTATGACTTTGTTTTAAAAAACTTGTTATTTAGTAAATGTTATTGAATTAAAAATACCTCGATTTTGTAGCAAATTTCGTCATAATTATAACATTTAAATTAATTAAAATATAACTGAATCGATATGATTATGCATGTTTATTAACGTTGCGCTGAGAAGCAACACGAGGGCTATTGGTGACGTACCTCGAGATTTCGAACTTCAGTCTAGTGACGAGAGGGACACCGAAATTGACAATCTCTCTCCAAATGTCAACACCACATCATCGAGAGGACTTGGTATCTCGACAGATTTAGCAAGCATCAGCCCCGCTATATGGTGGGTCTTTAGTGATATCAGGGCTTGAACCCCAGACTCGAAAAACCCAATGCCGGTCGCAAGTGCATGACTATGACCTCCAGGCTATTTTTAGTATGTATTGATAAATATGATAACTGTGCTGGTAGGTTCCTCTACAGTGGAATAAATTTCCTCTGTGGAGGAACCTACCTCTACAAACTACCTACTTCCCACTTTCTTTATGGGAGGACTTGGGACCTCATTGCATATTTAACATATATCAACTACTCAAAATGGCGAATCTTCATTGGCATCAGAGCTCGAACCCACGACTCTTAGAAAACAACGGCGGCTGGGAGAGGTTTATAATGAATCGATATTAATAAACTATGAGTGGTATGTCGAGAATAACAAAAATAATCATTTAATTATTTCGTAATGTTTGGTGGAGGACGTTTATTCCGAGACATCAGAGGAAGTTTTTCCACCCAAGTGGAGGAGGAAAGAGTTGTTGGTGACATGGAGTGCCCCTGCTATTTCGAACCCAGGTCCAGTGGGTCTGAAGGAAAATTGACCAGCTGCTAATTGCTGTGCCTTAACCAACTAGGCTGAAAAGAAGTCTCGTCTGGCTGAGTGGCGGGGAAAGTCGACAAGTGCGTCAGAGCTGGAATATCACTAGTCGTGATTTATGGGCTTCGAGGCAACCAATTTTGAATAACTTTTTCAAAACAAATATTTCCGATTAGTGTCAAAACAGGCAAAAAAAATCCCTGATGCTAATATACAATTCTTATTTTCTAATTTAATTAAATCAATAAGAATTATTTGCAAACAACATTGTTTTAAAAAATGAAACGCTAAAATACAATTAAGCTTGAATACTTGCAAAATATTTCGAAAAAAATTTTACTTCCCTAAAATCAATTTTTCTCACTTTCTGACAGACCGAAGCATTAACTAAAGCTTACATCACTTTGTCATTAAATAAACACAATTATTCCATCACCTATTTTAATTAAAAATGCACAAATATTTTACGTCATAAATCATAGTTATAAAATTATAGTGAATCGTTTCATTTTCAATTGAAACTGGATATATAGATTTTAATTTCCCTTTTTCAGAGTTGAATATGCATTTCTTCAATTTAGGAAACTTTACTTGAAATTAATAATTTAAATATAAAACAATAAATTGTTTGAAATTGTAATTGGTGGAATTTTTTTAAATGTTTTATAAATATTTTAGAAAACTTTCAGCCTTTTTGAAGCATGTACAAAAATTAAAAAAACTACATTCACCTCAGGGAAATTTGTACTGATTGAAAGCAATTTCCATTATTATTCTCACAGTTCAGCAATATAATCAATAATTCAAAGAAGTATATTAAATAGTTAAATTTTCTACATTCGACTACTGTTAAAAATTACTATGGAAATATTTGATGGAATAAATAAGTGATAAATATACAATCCGCAAGCTCAGATTTAAATATTAAACTGAATTTCAGCAAAAATCAACTAAAGCTAAATAAAGTAAATGGATAAATATTTCATATGTATAACTTAAATATTCCATAAAATAACTCTAAGAGGAAAGAAATTAATTAAAATGAGTCAAAATGTTTATCAAAAAGAAAATGCACATTATTTCTGAATTTGCTAAAATTAGGGGGAAAAGGGTTTCATAAATAATTAAATACAGAAAGACTAAAACATATTTCTTGCAAAAATTATTTAAAAAAATAAATTTAAATATTCAATTTGAAATTGCGAATTCCAAATTTTATTTATTGATCGAAATCGAAAGAAAAAAATATTGTTATTGTTATTTTGTTAGCTTTTTAGACATGATTTTTTACTTTCACTGTATTTTTTAAGAATACGAATGAGTATTGTAAAATCATTTTTTTTTCTAGTTTAAATTGTTTTATGGACATTTTTTCAAATCTAGATGTTTTAATCCGAAATGACACGTTTGGGGTGCTTTGACACCCAAAAATCGGGAAAATTCATTTCCGGCCTCTCCCTTTAAGCAGAAACGATTACACCCGTCAATACCTACTATGAAGATTCAATTCTACATTCGTGAAATTGGAACACTCAGGTCATGTTCTAGTTTTGCAAAGCTGTTTGAAGTGTCTAGAACACTTCACGTATTGTCTGATTTCATTATGTGTCTGTTATGAACCAGAAGGATCTTCTCCCCGCGATAGCACACCAAACCATCATGCTGCGTTGTCAAGCGATAAAACATTCAACTATCGCAGAAGGAATGTAGCTATCTTCAAGTTATCTGCCCATTTCATTTGATGACTGTTACTGATTCAACATAAGTGAAACTCGTCACTGAATATAAAAAGTGTATTTCAGTCCTTCAAAAAGCTTTGGCTTGAGACAATGCAATCTGTCACATGGATGCCTATAAAACAATGGCAGTGCATAAAAAGGATGGACATTACGTGCTCGATAAATCGTGGATAAATTGTTCTTGGATGTATTGTGTACCCAATACATCCAGGAAATAATGTAAAATGTTCACACTTTAGGGTTGTTTCACTGCATTTCTTTGAATGCTTCAATCGAATAATTCTGCCATCCGTCTAAATGCATCAATATCCCTAGCACGATCCATGTTTCCGGCCTCAATTCCTTTTTTCACATGCTTTGAACAATGGACGTACATTTGTTTCCAAGTTATGTTACAGATGTACATAACACATCTGTGTTATGTACATCTGTTTCCATGGTCGCTTGATGGAGGGATCAGCCAGCCATTCATAATCCTAACACAAGACCCTTCTTGAATACATCTGGTTTCCTAAACTGATTTCATTGTTGTCGGTCAGGAATTATTTTATCCATAAGTAATTCTAAAAGGAAAAAAATGCTAACTAGTCATAAAACAAGTTTTTATTTAGGATCACCTGTATAAATCGTTAAGCTGTACATTCCTAGAAATTTGAACAATTGTACAGCTAAATTTATGTGATGACGAATATATTCTGTCTGGTAAGAGGCATGAAGATTTTTATTTGGAGTTTCTTCTCTGCTTTTAGCAAAAAATTACAATAAAGTATTCTTGAATAAATATCTACTCATAATTGGCTTATAAAAGTTTGTCTAGGATATTAGAGTTACTCGCAAAGTCTTAATGGTCATAATAAAGGTCTAGTGAATAGACATGGGATCCTAATGGTTTTAGGAAAGCCCGGAAAACATACTACATTCTTACGCCCGTAACAAATCAATATCTTTGAATGTGAATTTGCGTATCATTTTTCAAACACATAAACTCTTTATCCGGAATTCGCCTTCTTTACGGAATTGAAATACATGGTTTCGTTGGATTTCATTCACTCTAGAGAGAGATAAGAAGGGGTATGAAATCCCTTGTCTTTTCCCCTCAACAATCGAAGTTGCTGCTGGAAATTAATTTATCTAAACAAGACCCTCTTATTATTATTCTTTTTCTTTTTAAAACGTATTCTTAAATTCAGCCATTTCATTCCCAATAACTTACAATTTTAATACTATCATTTCATTTTTTGCTTTATATAAAAGTTTAGTAATTCTAAATGAAAATTCCTTCATTTTTTTATTTAGAACTCATAAAATAAATGGTGGTATATCAAAGTAATAGTAAAATATATAACCAAGTATAAGCTATATAACTTTTGAACAAAACCCTTTATTAAATAAGAAAACTTAATTATTAAAATGTACAGCTATTCTAAAAAGTTTTATATTCATTATAGAATATTCAATACATTCGAATGAAAGTATTACCTTATTTAAGATTATTTCAAGTACTATTTAGAGATTTTCGACTAAACTCAAGTTTAACAAATAGGTTCTAGTTCCATTGATATTTCCTCCCACTTTAAATTAATTTAGAATTCATTATTACATGACGGCCATAGACTCTAGGGATCCAAATGATCTCCCGGCTCTCGTCCTAAATTCTGAATTTGCACCGTGCTGTTGTCTTGTAAATTGAAACTCTGAAACCGGGTTTATACTTTGAATAATCGTCCTACTCAGCAACAAGGACACTGATAAATAGTAGATAAAGCATCGCGCCGAGTGAGTTGCTCGTTAATTTTACTGACTCTGGATATGATTAAACTGTTGCTGTTTGAAATAGGCTACATATAATAATGCTTTGAAAGTTTAAGACAATTGACATGACTTTCTGTAAGCGATACAAAATTAATTTGTTGTTCGCTATAACACATTAGCAGTTCTCATATTTCACATTAAGGTGCCCAAATACTTCGAAGAATTATTTAATTAACACTCAGGACTCAATATTTGGAAAAGGCAGGTTCGTTTTTCGAATAAAGTTGATCACACTCTTATTACAGATATCGCTTAGTAATCTATTCATGCTTCAAAACTAATCTTTTTATGATATACATGTTTGGCAACTAATCTTCTTTACACTACTCATAAATATAAACTAATATTGTATAATTTATTCGTGTTTGTATAGTTAATGTTAAATTGCATTTGAAGTTGGATGAATCGTCTATAAGACTGATGCTATAATGTTTAATGAGTCACAATGGCAAGCTCGTTGTATTTATATTTGCATTGATTTGACTATCTAATATGTTAGAGGATAATACTGACTGAAAATATTGTCATTTGCTGCCAATAAAATTTAATTGGGTCTAGTTGTCACCATCTGTGAAACTTGGATTCACCATTATGCACCGGAAATCGTGCAAAAATAAAACAATGGTTTGCTCGCAGTGGATCTTTTCGAAACAAAAAACTAAGATGGTCTCATCGGCTGGAAATGTTATTACGAAAGTTATTCGAGAGGTGAAAAGCATAATGATCATGGATACAAGGACTGAGCTTTGACAGTTGTCCAGTGAGTCATGATGCTTATTAAAACCAAACTATTTTCGATGCTACGATCGGAATCTCATGAAATTTCCAAGGACTTATTGAACGATCGTGATATATTTATTGATTTTTTTATCGAATAATAGACGAATTGCAAAATTGAAGTGAAATAAATGTAATTATTAATAGTTTTGATTTTAACAGTGTTACATTTAATATCTGGGAATTCGTTATTTTTCATGTTTAGTATTGTTAACATTTTAAGCTTGTAATTACAGTTGGAGAATTTAAATAAATACATAAAATTACCGGAAAACCCTTGTATATAAAAATATGAAAATAATTTTAAAAATTTTAATGGGAAGTATAATTTGTACGAACTAAACATATTGATTTATTCGAAATGTATTAATTAAACATATTAAACAATTTCCTGCTTTAAAAATCGATTCAGTGATAAACCCCTACATTATAAAAAAAAAAAAAACGGAGAGGAGGATATCTATAAATCACTCTCGATAAATACTCAAATACTTCTAACAATATTACAATTAACAAAGTAATATTCTGAATCATCTTCCTATAATGATATGAATAAGCAAATCATTCCTAAACAGGATATCGGTGATTTTGTATTTGTCGAGTCTTAGACGCTAATAAAACCACAAAACAAATAATCTGAGCAAATGCTGCAGTTAAAAAAATATAATTATTAAAACACTTAGTGAAGATTATAAATCGTAGTTAAACCGTTGATAGAACATTTGTGAATGTTCCATATATTTTATATAATTTAGATGTATCCAACAGAAACTTTCGGAATCGTAGCTTAGTCACAGAGTGTAAAAGGAGTCTATGGACTAGTAATTTTAATATTAAAAAAAAAAAGAAAAATATTTCTAAGAATCAAATTACGTGTATTCCGGCATATAACACGCAATTTTAAAACAAAACAAATGAAATCCAAATTTACGGGTGAGTGTTATACGCAGTATGTAAAGATGTTATATATAAAAGTATGGAAAAGATAAGCATAAAAAAAAAGATTTCTATATATAACAAAATGTAGTACATTTAAAAGAAATAATACACCTTTTGAACTTAAAAAAATAATAATTACTGATTAACATGAACAGTTATTCAAATTCGTTTTCCTTTATATCTTGAGGCATATTCTTGCTGCAGCACGATTTCCTTTTCTGTCGGAAATTGAATGATTTTGCATTTGAAACTTGCATTGTTTTAGATCAACTGTATTTCAACTAAAAAAAATGCGATTTACAAAAGCATTCAATGTTCATTGTAAAATCGCAACATCAAATAATTAAAGAAAGTTAAAAGCACAATCATTCGGACTAGGAGTGTATTCTTACCGCAATTTGTGCCCCCCTTTTCTCGAAAATCTAGAGCAACATTTTAATGGAGAAGAATTTATTTCACCCTGATTGCAGAATTATTTACTCACATAAGCATTTCTCCCACACACATATAGTTCGCATATTTTGGATAACCTAAGAAACCATATTATGACTTCAAAAATAAGAAGATCTTAAAGGAACATTTCAGGTTTCTTCTTATAGAAAACGGTGCGTGTTATACACCGAATATTCCTAAAAATTTTAAGAAAAATTTAGTTTTAAATTAGAGGTGTATAACATAACATCACTTGTCAAATAAATTGTTTCGAACATCTGTTTTATTCCTCTATCTTACAAATTTTGTAATCTTATAGTTATATGTAACATCTTTATGATACTTTGTCAGCAATAATTATAAAATTGGATTCACTGGCAGAAATTTTAGAAGAATGTCGTTTATTTCAAGAGATGTTGAGAAGAACTTCGTAACACGTGATCTTAAAGCGAAGTTATATTCTTCTAATTTAACTGAAAGAACTTCAATTCCTGTTCGGATTTCAATTTCTTTCACAGCAACAAACACACAAATTTACCATCTACTTGAATAATTTTGATTTACATTTAAGACTTATTTTGTTTTCACAAGTGTACCTTGAAATTAAATTCATAAAAATTTAGTTTTTTATTCAGCATGCGATTCAATTATTATAGGATTTTCTTGTATGCATCACACACACACACACACACACACA
>BMAW01037536.1:0-26082 GCA_019974015.1 Nephila pilipes
TTTCACATTCATTCACACTATTACTTCTGCTAACTTATCTTAATACAACATTAAATATATTGATTATTTTTGGTACTTGTCCATTATAGCGGCGCCCGCCAAATTACGATTTCGGATGTAGATGGAAAATCGCCAAGCAGTAAGATTTATTGCCATGTTTGCTTGTAAACTCCTAAAGTTGCAGTCCTAAAGAAACAGCACTTCATCATTTTAGTTAAATATCACTTGCCTGTTAACGTTACCAATTTCATACTTTTTTTTAAAATACCTATTTTGTTGTCTTTGAAAATGTGGTTAACAATTTTCAATTTACCAAACAGCGAAATGGATGCTGGTTTTACATTTTTCACTGCGAACTCCCGAGTACAATTTTGTAGATCCGTCAACAGGAGTTCACACACAAAATGTTGAAAGAATGTGGGGTTCTGCAAAATAGCGTAACAAGAAAGATCACGGCGCGGCATCATCTAGAATGGTATCTGGCAGAATTTATGTAGGGGGAAAAATGTTTTCTATAAAATAGTGAAGGCAATTTCCGAAATTTGACCTTTTATGTAGATTGATGTTCTAAAAGTTATGTAAATATTAATATTAAACATCTAAATTTTTATAGTACTTATTGAGATGAGATTTATTAATAAACATATAAACGATTATTAATTAAAAAAGTTTTATATTATTTATTGGTGTGTTATTTGTTTTCCTACATTTCAATTTCGCGTTCCACTTACTTGGCGCTTTTAACTAGCTTAGCAACATTGGCATATTCTTAATTTGGTGGGCGCTGCTTTAATAGACAAGTACCTTATTTTTTATTTCACTTTTATAGCCTTTTGTATAAAAATGAAGATCACAAAAATTAAATGTTAAATTCACAAATTAACTGTATTTGATATGATTGTTAATCTAGTAATTCCTTGTTTGTTTATGTGTATGTGTTTTTTCCAAAATAACAATTTTAAATTTGTTAATTTTTCTTTCTTAAAATTATAAAAAGTCCAAGCATCTCTGTTCTAAACACACAAGATGTTTTCTCAAAATTTTCATAGTTTTAAATTCTTTTTTGATAATTTTCATCTTTATCAGATGTCGAAAATATTTTCAAAAGAATAATGAATTTTTAAACTCTAATATTTGCTCATGCTCTTCTCATGGGAAATATGTAATTTTCTTAAATTCCAAAAATATCTCCAATTACTTAACTTTCAGTTAGCAGTTCTGAAGAACATTCAATCAATGACCAGATTCTGCTTAGCACCATTCCTCCCCCCCCCTTTCCCTAAATACATTCATCTGCAAAGGTGTTGTTTGAGAGAAGCCTCTTTTTACTGCGAGGTGGAAGCTATGTTGCACTTACGGCAGATTAGATTACTACCTGTGTTATTGTATGTTATCTCTCAATAGCTTTAGTCCTTAACATTATCTCTTATTTTAATCTTTTTTACACTAGTTATAGAATTTCCCAATTAAGTTTTCAGTACATTTAATAGGTCTAATGAGAAGGTATATCCTTTCTTTATAATAGGAACTTCGTAAGAATACACACCTTTGAATTTTTAATAACCAAATGAGAATCATAACATTATTTTGAATTTTTTTTCCTCTTGTTCTATAATTGTAACTTATCTTAATGCATTTTTTTATTCGCAATAAAAATAGCATTTCAGACAGTTAATTGATAGCATTTTGATTGGGAAATTTGAATATATTTTAACTAAAATATCAGAGAAAGAGCATTAGAAAAACATTGAATTATACCAAAAATATCAATTAAATAACTTAGAGAAGCCAACAATGACAAACATGAAATTTAAAGCAATGGAATATGTCCATTTATGAATTTGATAAGTACCTTCTAAATATTAGAAACCTCAGATATTTAGCTAATTGATAAGCATCTTTGATATTATTATAATGAATATTTAAATGATCTATTTAAATAAAATTATGCAATTTTTTTCTAGAAATAAATGTAGAACTTTGCAGAAAGTATTTCACATTTATTTAAAATACTTAAAATTTTTCGATTTATAATCTTATTCTTATTTAATTTTTTTTTTAGAATTCTGAAGAGAATATAATTATTCCTGATGAATAAAAGCAATAAAATTATATTATATACATTTGATATTTATAGTTGGCACTTTCAAAGGTTGGATGGATTAATCATTTGTTGTTTCTCAAATTTTTGTCATTAAAAAATTAAAGCGAAAAAATCTGCAATGATGGATAAATTATTTTAAAAAATATTAGATAATTATTGCTGGATTAGGTAAACTATTTTGAAAAATATTTATCTTGAAAACTGAAAATTAAAATACAATATATATATATATAACACTTCCAAAGCTGATATTGGAATTTTATCAACTATTTTTTGTCCATTTAACTAACTAAACATTTAATTTTCAGTAAGTCATTTGGATTATTCAATATTTTAAAGAAGAGTATATAAGTTTTAAAATCTTCATAATTGTTATAATAAACCATAGAAGTAGATATTCATCTGCACCTAAGGATATCCACTTATAGAAGCATGTATTTCTTTAATATACATATTATGCAACATTTCATAAACAGAAAAACTTAAATTTATAATGAAGCTTGTTAAATCGTTGTTTATTTTGTGATAAAATGAAGATAAGTGATTTATTTGTGTAATGGAAGGTATTAAAAATCAATTATAAAGTAAAACCTATGTAATATTATTTTAATATAATTAAGAAAAGTAGTGCAGATTGCAATTATTTAATATAAAATGTTGTTGGTTAGTTACTATAGGGTCATGAACTGGAAGTTTATGTCAAATAATAATTAGGATTGCTGTTTTTTTAAATTGGCTACTTATAACAATGTATTATAGAAATTAGATCAGATAAAAGCCAAAATCCTTGGTTTTAAAGTTGCGATTATTAATTACCTCACCATATAATTTTTTGGGGAGACTTAAATAGAATTCTTGAATATTGTCTGTGTGTGTATCCAGATTTTTTTTTTTGAAATTACATAAAAAATATTTATAGTGAAACAGCAAAACTTCATGCTTCTTTATAT
This sequence comes from Nephila pilipes, assembly GCA_019974015.1. Classification (NCBI taxonomy): domain Eukaryota; kingdom Metazoa; phylum Arthropoda; class Arachnida; order Araneae; family Nephilidae; genus Nephila; species Nephila pilipes. The sequence goes on from BMAW01037536.1 coordinate 3,055, forward strand.
CAAAGAAAAGGTTATGTTTCTGTCAACAAAAAATACTGGGGATTGTTTTAGGTGAAGTGTTTTGGTATAACAGATCACTTTTCAATTTTTTTATCGTTTGCTTCAATTTTAATTACATTAGCTTAAATATATCTTAATTAGTAATTTATCGCTTCTTTAATTTTAATATTGAAAGTCTACAATTGTCCTGTTCTATATTTCATTTATTTTAATTTATATTTTGAGTAATTTAACAATAATTATTTAAAAAAAAAAAACGCACCTTGAATGGCTATATCTGTTCTTTGCATAGAACTTTTTATATGTGTGTTGTGTTTGCTTCATTTTATAAATAAACAAGATTATGTTTCAAATAAAAAGAACTTACAATTCCATAAAAGAAAACTATTTTTAATTTTGTATTAATAACATTTCAAATTATTCTAAAGATATAGTTTCAAAGGATTTTTTTTTTTTTTTAAATTTAGAATTATTTCTCTATTATATGGATATAAATTATCTTTTGTGTTTCATACAACAGTTATTTCTTTTGAAAAAGTAAAGGTTTATACAGATTTTAGTACTTTAATAATTAAATATATTTTTAATATGGAAATTTTCCATTTAGCATATTTAATGTTCTTAACAAAGTTTATTTTTGAAAGATTTTCCTCAGTTCTACCTTTTTTAGAGATATAAAGTGAAATGTATTAAATAAGAGAAGATCAAATAACTTGAATGTGGTTTTATCAATTTATTGAAGAATTAATTTAAAGGGAAGAGAAAAGAAAGGGTGGATTTCTAATGTAAAAGTAAAGGATTTCTAATGTCTTGTTATAACCTTAAAATAATTGGATTACATAGGAATTCTAAATAGGTTATTGGTTGTATTAAATTTGTTTTGTATTGAATATTGTGCTAAAATTGTCTAATTTTGTATATGTTAATTTACTTATTTTAAATATAAAACCTGAAGAGCAACATGATTATGCTTCAAATTCTAGCACAATCTCCTGATAACACATAGAACTGTACATAATAGTAGTGAGGTTTTAAAAATTTTATGAAGTTTTATTGTAATATTTTCGTTTCATAACTAATAGAAATATAATTTTAAATCATAATTACAATGTATTTATATTGATAATTTCTTCACCATCCATACTAATAGTTATCATTTTCAATGAGGAGGGATAGTAGTATAGTTAGAATAAGAGCTTGGTGTTTTGCAGTTCTTAAGACTTGTTTTATCTTTTTTCCAACCAAAAACCCATCCTGCTCTCCTTCTACATTTCTAAAAATATTGAGTCTTAAAATCTTTATATGTTATGAGAGTGAAGTATTTACTCAAGTATTGTTCATGTCGTTTTATCATGGATATTAATTATGGAATGTTGCCAATTAATTATTTTGAGCTGCAAATTGAAATTAAATAAAAAAAAATATGATCCATCCTTACCTTCTTTAGTACCATCTTAAATTTTATGCATTAATTAGAATAAAAAACATTTTTGTGACATTTCTTTCTTTCTTGAGAAATGTTGCAATATTATATGAGTTGCAACATCTCACAAAAAACACTATACTACATTCTAGGAAGCATATAATATATTTGTATTTATTTAATAGCAAAATTTTTGAAAATTGATGTATTTTGAATATAAAATTGTTCTGACTTGAAATTTTTTTTGTCAAAATCCAGTAGGATTTAAATAAGGTATAGGAATCAAATCAAAATAGGACCATTCTTAGTGTTTGAATCAAATGTTATTTAATTCTTGTACTGGTTTAATCTTCATTCATCAATGTTTGATTTGAATTAGCATCATTCTAAAGCTTCAAACAGAGGTTATTGAAGAGCCTCATAATATTGAAACATTGTCAAATGATGAGGATGAAATCTGAGTGGGGACTCATAATTTCTTAATTTACTCATCATGCTATAAGAGGACTTAGAAGTCTAGTTCCAAATGACATGCAATAAATTTCATTACTCCTCATGGCATATTTATAATGGAATTTAGACTTGAATGAATAGCTCAATTGGAATATCATTGCCACAAAACTTGCAGCAATTTCCACTGGGTTATTATGGATACTTTCTCATTAGTGTTAAATTAATCAATTAATTCGGACTTTATATTATTGTATTTCATGTTAGCTTGGTTTTTTTCATCTTCAAGTCACAAAAATCATTGCTTCTGTTGAAAACCCTTTTAGAGCAATTAAGTTTGGATTATTGCTAGGACTTTTCTTTAAAGATTGATTTTTAGTCAAGTTTAGTTATTATTAAAATGTTTTGGTAGTGTTAATGTATAGTTAGAATCTTTTGACTAAGTTAATTTTTAAATTGTAATCAGAAATTACACAGAAAAAAAAATGAATATTTAATATTAAATATACTTCCCAGACAAGAAAAAATTGTTAAACATCATTATCTATTTCATAACTAATAGAAAAATATAAGACATTTATAATAACATAATTTTTTTTGTGGATATTTTAATATGATGATAAATTCTGATATTAAACACAAATTTCAGAAGTCTTATAAAAAGCATCAATTAAAGCTGAAAAATTTAGCTGGTACAAAAAAAAAATCCCAATTAAGAATTAATTTGTTCTCATTAATACAGTAAAATAGTGTACATTGTACTACTTATTAATAATATAAAGGGATATGTAATGGTACTTTCATAAAACAACTTTTTATGATTAATACTTACTATGTTATTCTACCAATTTTAGTTAACATATAATAAATATATTAATACTATTATTCAATAACAAGAACTAATTATGTTCACAAATGCAGAATATGAAAAATTTGTAGTATTACTTGTTTTAAAAGTTATCATTTAGTGAAAGCATCTTTTGATTTTAATTCTAATTTCAAATTCAAATCATTTTGCATGTTAATTTGAAGATAAACATTCCTCTTAAAAATGTTACACATTTTTTATGTATTAAAAGTCTTATTTAATGTATTTAAAAAATGTACAGAGGCCTTTTTCATTGCATGCTTTTTTTAAATAATTATTTCCTATAAAATGAAAACTTTCTCACACAGCATATTTTACTTGATAAATCTTACTTAAAGGAGTATTAAAAACATAAGGATAAAAGAAAATAATGACTTATAAAAAAATGTTTGGTGATGTAATGCACAAAAATGAAAAAGTATCTGAAAATATGAAGTTGGTATAATAAAAGCACATAATAAAATTCCAAATAAATAAATTAATGAATACTAAATAAATGCATTTTATTTCAACAATTTCATTCAAAAATAAATAATTCGCATAAATATATTTTATACAGTGCTATTTATAGATAACAACAGAGAATTTTATATACAGATTGTCTACAGTGTAGGCACAGCCTTCTTGAGTGTAAAATAGTACAAGTGAGTGAGATGAAAACTTGAATTGATTTGTGCATTTTCTAAAAACAAAATAAAATATGTTAAATGAAGTATATATATATTACAATACTCTCTTGATAATCCAGCTGATATTCAACCAGAGCACTGCAGAATGAATTGAGAATCACTAAAAATAATGCATTCAGACAGCGAAAACTAAATATTATTGTGTGTATAAAATTTCATATAATACACATAAATAAAAGTGTCAAAAACTCGAAATAACTATAACTACAAAAATTGTAAAGATAGCCTTCATTGCTCCAGTAGAAGGCATAAAATAATTTTCTATGATTTGTCAGTTTGTGTGAAAATGCCAGATTACTGACAGGGCTGGAAAGTTGAAGTGCCAGATTATAGTGGGAGAGTAATGTATATTAATTTTTATATATATATATATAAATACGATAAGATATCTTACACAGATATGACCAACTGCTTTTGCAAGATTTATATGATTTCACTGCATTTATTAAGAAGAATCCAGAATTAATGAATCCCAGTATCTAAAATAAAAAAAAGTACATATGTACATAATTTTTTACAACATAATACAATAAAATTCAGTTTTGATATAGAAATTTTAAATATTAAGCTTAGTGTCATAGTTTCTTCTAATTTCAAATCTGGTTAACGAATTTCTCTGTAAAACATCATTTTTGATATAATGGTTGTTTTTTAAAATTTCAAACAGTTTGTACTTAAATTTAGAATATTAGTTTTAAAAGTTATTCCATCTTTATTTAATTTCTAGTTTACTGTCTTTTAGAATTTAGTTGTAGTCTCCTAACATTTTGGATGTCATTTTATTTATAATGACTTTGCATTAAGTGTGTACATTTATACATCCAGATTGCAAAATTTTCTTGGAAAATATCAGCAATGGGTTACCAAAAATGAAATACAGATGACAAAATTTTAAAGTGTTCAGAATAATAAGTTCCCTTCAAATTTCATCTTAAGTCAATTTGAAAAACAGTAATTTTGAAAGGTTTTTTAATTGTAAATTTAACATATTTCAATGCAGCATTACAATTCTACCATAATTTGGTAATTAATTTCTTAATTTTGAAATATCTCAGTCAATATACTATTTATTTATAACTATGGAAACTGTTTAAGTAATTTTTGAGAATAGAAAAAATAAATACAATTTCAAACATCAAAAGAAATTGCTAAAATGACATATTTTACAGTTACCTTTCAGTTACTTTATTTATATTGTAATTTTTTTAAAAAACATTTCAGCATTATTCTTGATATTTTATGCACAAAATAATCTATTCTGCAACCAATACATAGTCCAAGACTAGAGCTACCTCTTAAATCCTTGCAGTATAAGTAATTTTTATAATTTGTAATGCTTAGTAACAATTTAACATGATTTATAAACTACACTAAGGTGTATTTCATTTCTGTTCAAACAAATTCAATAAGAGAGTCATTTAGTGATTTATATAAATTTAAAACATAATATATATATATATACCACACAGTTAAAACTTTAAAAAATACATGGAAAACATTCACCAAGAAAATTTAAATACAATAACTTTTAAACAGACTTCTTATGACATCAAACAAGCAAACTCAAATGCAAAAATTGATAGATTTTGGGGGCTTAGTAACAATAGGAGAAACAAAGCACAGAAAATGAATACAAGAAGCTGTGGCCATAATATATATGGTCTAAAAATATAGCCAAATCAACTGAAGACAGCATTAGGTAAGGTTTATTAAACACAGTCTAATTTCTAATGTAGGAAATGCTTATTGGGAATTGAATAATCAAAAATACCTACCCTGGTAAAAAAACTTTAACTAAATATTCAAAATTTGCAATAGTAAAAAAAAGTTTAATAAAAGCTTTATCAGTACAAATGATTAACAAATATTTGTATGAAGAAATGTTTATTTTTATTTATAAAAAAAAAAAACTAATTTAATTCTATTAAATTGAGAGGAGTAAATATATTAAACAAAATATCACTTCTAAAAAAGTTACATTAACATTTTTAATACCAGTATAATTTTTCACATAACCATTTATTAATATTTATATTCACACTTTTAAAATGTCTTCCCATGAAAATAATTTAAACATTTTCAAGACAATCAGAGTGAATTATTCAGTAGCAATATCAAAAAATTGGCTGAAATTTCAATAATTTAATTACAGTGTAATTAACTTTGTAACCATAGGCACTGATCCAGCAATTTTAAAATCTAGATACACATATAAAGCTTTATGGATATTCAAATGCAACTTTTGGAATGAGTCAAAGCCACATAACAAATTATAATTACTTAAAATTTTTTTCTGCTTATTTTTGAAATTAATACACTGCATTTAAAAAAAAGTAGTGAATGGTTGGAATGCATTTTATCTAGCACCTACGGTGATGGAAATATTTACTGGAGATAAATTACCAAATATAGCAACCTTCCTCTTTTCCCTTGAGGTGATTGTTATACATGGCAAACCTAAACTATTTTAATTCTGTAATAATAATTAAGTGCCTGCAATCGGTTTGGAGACTGCAGTGCATGTTTAGTTTCATGAGGGAGTTTTTTGGCCAATCTGAGAAAAGTTTTTTTTTTTGCACCTGCATTTGAAATTTTCACCGGTTAATATAATGACATGGCAAATCAATTTGATATGCACTTATTGCAATATTTTTTGTTTTCTGTTATAAATGGTGTTGTTAAAAAAAAGTAATCTTTAAGAAAGATGAATAATTTATAGTGATTTGCTTAATATGTTTGATAAAACCTAGAAATTTGGAAGGATTTTGAATATTTCTGGAAAATTCATGAAAATAATAAAGTTCTTACAGTATTTCTTCGATTCACTGGTAAAGCAGGTTAAACAAACTTTTTTTTTTTTTTTTGTATTCTTTTATTTAGTGTTCAGGAGCTCTAATATGCCATTTTATGGCAAGTTATTATTATTTATTATCAATACTAAACACTTTTTGTTTAAGTTCCTGAAAAGTTTTTCTCGTAATTACAATATAAAACTTTATTTTGAATGTGTATTTCATTAAATTTGTTTTTAAAAGCTGCAGAGGGAATTTTAAGAGATCTTAGACAACAATGAAATCAAAACAACAAGCTCGTGTATAATTATTAAAATTCATACTAATTCTAAATTCCTATCCAGCTTTTCATTCTTGTAGAGGATTAGAGAATGTCTTTAAAATTCATTTTAACAAGGTTTATTAATCAACAGATGGATTAATTTTATGGGAATATGCAGTTGTTTTAACATGAATACAGTTTCATATGCCAGAAAGTGATGCTAAAACAATAACAGGTCTTGATAAAGAAGTTTTTAAAACTATCAGTTCCACAGGCAAAATAGGTTGACAAAATTCATATTCTTTTATTTAACGTACAGCACAGTTATGTGAATGATGCTATTTCAAAGACCACCATTTTGGCAACTTTTAAAATGCACCAAGAGTGTGAGCTAAACTACAGTTTTACTATAGTTAATCAAATATGCAACAAACTTTTTTTTCTTTCAATCACCTGCATAAGCCCTTATTTGTATTAATATTTAATATCTATTATGACACCTACTGCGTTTCTGATATAATTGTATCTACAAATAGCATGTAACTATAGCGTATCCACATTGTAAGCATGTAACTATAGCAAATGATTGACATAATCAACGAAGCTGAAGGAAAGCTACATTTACATTACATTACAGCATTTATTTATTTTTTTCAAAATAAATACATAATGAGATTTTACATTATATATCATTAATGCGGTAGGAATTAGTGATTGATAATATGCAGATATTTATTTTGTATTGCCTGTTTTGAATAACAATTATTTAAGACTAATATATTTTAATTCACTTTCATTTATTATGTTTCAGTTTAACTAGAACAATTTTTTTAGCATGAAGACCCATCCCATCTCTGATTTATATGTCCTCAAAATATTTTACATTACATCATTAGAAGACATATTAAAACAAATTCTACATCAAAATTATTAAAACTTTTTTTGGTTACAAAATTACTCAATACTCCTTTATTTTATTTATACATACAAATGAATTAATTACAAGATTTTTATTTGCAACAAAAATAGGATGGTTTTATATTATTAAAAGTAATTTTAAACTACTTACAGCAGCAGCAATCTTATGTGAATATCCAAACATTTCTACAGAATTTGATCCATTTACATAGAAAAATAAGGCAATACTTGTGCAAAAAGACAGAAAGCTACAAGTAGACCAAAACATCACAGCCTATAAAAAGACAATGACATTAAAGAATGGAACAGAAAATTACATTTGCTATTCCTTACTCAAATAAAACTACATATTGATTATGTTATAAAACATTTCCTTTATAATCTGAATACCTTAAAGAATAAATAAGAAAAAGCGATTTTTTGTTCAATTGTCTAGTGATATTTATTGAATACTAATTCATATTACAAAAATATCACTATATATGGATTATGAAAATTTATCAATGTTATTTAAAAAGAAAATGAAAAATATATATTTACACAAATTCTGATGATGAAAATGTATTGAACCTGTAACATCTATACTTATATGCTAGCAAATTTTGTATACAACTTAAGACAATTTTTAAAAATAGCTTCAACTCTTGATTTTGTAAATTACGTTTAAAAAATGATTTTCCGAAAAATTGACAATTTTTTTGTTACATCAAGTTAACCTGACTCATTAGATTTCTCAAACTGTTTTGTTTTGATTCTACTGTAAACAAAAACAAAAAATTACATCATAGGTGCCAACCAAACTCAAAGCATTGATTAAAGGTTATTTAAATTACTGGAAGAAGAATGATTTCTCCAAATTTTATTGTAATTTATGAAATATAATGTATAATTTTTGAAACAAGTGAAACATTCTTCCCTAATCTGCAGCAATTTATGAAATATGTTCAATTTTCAAAAGACATGTATATTATGCCATTGGACCAGTATTTCAAATAAATTAGTCATGATTTTTTTTTTTGAAAGAGAATGGTAATCAAGACAAATATCATATGTCATTTATATCTCACTTTTGAAAAACGAAATATTTACCACAGTAAATCTGCCTTTTTCATTAAATAATCAGGGTTTTTTTTTTGTGTGTGTGTGGCAAACATTAGTAAATGTTATAAACCTTCTTTAATATTAAAATGGAAAGACCAAGTGTTGTGATACTAAGGAAAGAAAGTTCCATGATAATCATTACAGCCCATCTCAGAAAGTGAATTCAGATACAAAAGATACTTTCATAATAAATCCTAAGAGAATTCAGAATTTGACAAACATATGAAGGGCAATTATTATAAAAAATAACAAACAAAGTCCAGCTATTGAATGATAGATTTGGGGATACTTGTGTTTTTTGAACACTTTATTCTGCTCATCTTGTTTTAAAAACAAATTTAAATTGGTAGAAAATTTAAAGTTTGGGTTTGTATCAAGCTTTTCTTTACAATGAAACAATTGCAATTTTTCTTTTGTATTCTGTACACCTAAAAAGAGCTAAACAATGAAATGAAAAGAAGATCTATATATGCTCTTCAACTCACTGGAGAAAGTTAAAAAGAAGGTAAAAACTTTTCTGAAACTCTGAATATGCCCTTTTTGTCAGATGTGTCATTTCAATGATGCCAAAAAAAAACTCATTCATGCTATTGCTAAATGATTAATGAACACAAAAATTATTGCAAAATAAGCAAATAAAATTACAGAATGTGAGGTGTCTTTCGATGGAACTTGGCAATGTTGAGGCTACTCATTGTTCAATAGTGTTGCGAGTGCGATTTCAGTTTTGGCAAGAAAAATGCTTAATATTGAAATCCTGCCACAGTTTGGTACCATTTGTAACAGGTATTTAAAAAACACAAGAAATCTCCTCACAGCGTAAATCTAATCAATCTGGAGTAAATCATAGTGAATCATCAGGTAACATGGGTGTATTTGGAGTACATTGTATATTTGAGTGTGCTGAAAGTTTTTACACCCATCATTAGTCCTTTAAATACCAAGTTTTCACCTAAAGAGTTTAATACAGTTAAAAGATATAGATGACAAAGACTCTACAAAAAATTACAAAGAATTGTTTATATTAAAAAAAAAAAAAAAAAAAAAAGAGTTGGAATCCACCATCTCAAATTAAAAGCAACCATACAAAAAACTTGGTGGCAAGGGAAAATTGACAGATAGGTTTATTAATAAATTATAAAATGTCTATGAAATAGTTATCAGGTTCACGAAAGATTAACTTACTGAATATGCAAAGTTCTATGATTGCTGCACTTGATTATGCATTCATGAAAAGAGAATCCAATGCATAAACAATGTCCTACAGGATTTGACAGTTAGTACAAGTGTTAATGAAATATAACTTCAGGAAATCCATACAAGGAAAATAGTTCGAGTCAACCTCAGGGGCTAATATATATAGGCAAATCCATTCACATAAAATTATGCAAAAAGAAATTGCTCATGAAATACCTTCATGAAAAAACTCAGAATGAATTTGAATGGTTGGTAATATCAAAAATATACACTCAACTCTTTTTTACACAATTTTGAAATAACACAGTTCCCCAATATATATATTTTACATGAATTTTTTTGTTCTAACACGCACTTCAAATATTTCCTAAATATCGAAATGCTGTTTTACTGCCTAATACTACCTGGTTGATCAATTTAATCAGGGTATTATTGCAGCATTTAAAACATACTACATAAAGCAAATGTTTAAATACATTTTGACTGCATGGAAGAAAGAAATTTGACTGTTAAAACATGGAGAAAGTTTACAATTATAGGATTGTATTTACAATGTTTCTTTGTCATCAAACCATTGTGCTAATTCACTTTAAATGTTTGTTGAAAAAAAAGCAAATTGCCAGCATGTGTCAAAAGTGGAAGTTTTAGAATACAAAATCAGCCAGGGTTCAATTATAACTATCAAATACATTATAGCATAGATAACATTATGCAAATGTTGAAAATATTGATATAAAGTCCTTTTGATGAGGGCTATTTGATTGAATTTATGACAGTTTATGATAATAAAGAAGTCAATAATGATGAAGTCGATGATGAAGTTCAACTATTGGTTGATTTGATATGCTAGTTTGAAATTGCAACAAGTATGGAACATTTTCCTACTCATGATCCTGACATATGTGCATTAAAATTTCAATGTAATCTGAAGTTTTGTAGAAGCAGATATCAAGAATTATATAAAGCACATGAGAATCTTATAAGTAACAGCCGCATATGTAAGACAAGCATAAGACTTTTGTAACAAAAAAAAAACCCAAAAGGCTTTCTTAATTTGAATGAAATTCTTCATTTGAATCAATGTAGACAGTTGTGCTAGACATATCTACTGGATGATAGCATTTTTGATCTAGTTCACAAATCCATGCATGCTGGTTATCAGGTAGTGGTGAATAGTTGTTAGTTAGTAGATTTACTACTTAATTTCACCGTGATTTTTTTACATGTTGTAGTACCTATAGATAGAATTTTCACCATACACTAATTAAATTTTTTTTTGTAATAAAACAATTGTTTTCATTTTTTTATAAGCACATAATATGGATTTACTATTACTTTTTTTGCATGGTATTTGGTGTGAATTTTTTCATCTTACATGATTTTTTTTAAAATTGTGGAGCATATCCCAAATTTACCATACATTGCATGCATTTTTTTTTTTTACTGTTCTCGAGTAGATTCTACCTGTAAGAAAAAAGAGTTGGGTGTATTTGTTGAAAAATAAACATTACATTTGGGATCTTTTTAACAGTTAAACTAATGATGATAGATTTTATGTATTATTAAAAAATTGTTGAGGAATTAGAAATCATCAAAGTCCATTATAAACTGATGAATACAATGTTAGAGATACAATTGCATTGTTAACTCAAACCACCCTTTGTCTTAAAGAAGACAAAAAAAGGGGGGGGGATCTAGGAATGAAAAGTACAACACAGACAAAAATAAATTGAGGATGTGACTTACAAAAGTAGAGGGGTTTGAATATTAGAGCTTTCTTAATTTGTTAGTAAATATAAAAATAAACTTAATTGTTTAATATAGGAACTTTATTTGGCTTATTTTTTGAAAAATATTGTCTAAGTAATACATGGTTTTTTCAAAAGTCACTATGATATCTAAATGAACTGTAGATTACTTTCACAATCATAAAGACACTAAACTAAACATCTAGTTGTGAACTGGTACTTTGACAATTGTACAATGATATAGATAAACTTAATAAATATTAGCATCTAAGAACTATCATAAGCTAAAGCTTTTTCACATTTCAAAATATTTCTTTAAATTTTAATTCATTATCTTCCCAGTGTACACATATGCAGCAAAAAATAAATTAAGATTTATGCTATAAAATTTTGTACAGCATATGTTTTATACATTGAAGGAAATTTCACTTTAAATTCTCTAATTTACCTAGAAAATGTAGTATTACCCCCCCTCCCCCTGAATTTGAGTCAATAAAATCAAGTGCAAATAGGTTTAAATAGCGTTTTCAATGGAATTTACTTCCAAATGTTGTCAGATCTTAAGTTACAAGCTTTTTCTCTTCCTCTACCTACATTTCATCGGATTACACATTTCTCTAACCTAAAAAAAAAAAAAAAAAACAGCACATAACAGATATAATATGAAAACTAATTCAATAAAATTAATAACATTTGTATGAAATGCTATTTTACACAAAAAATAACTTTAAAAAAATAAAATTTAGTTAATCATAGAAAAAAGTTTTAAATTTAAATTTTAACAAGCTACTAATTTTCTATATGCAATAAGATACAGATTATAACATTTTGAAAGTAAATTTTACAGTTAAATTAAAATGCTAAACTAGATTAATTTATTTTAGCTCATTACATTCCAATAATGGATATTCTAGAAAAACATAATAAGAATACAGGTTAGGATATTAATAAAGAGTTCTGTTTAATTTGATTTAGTAAATTAATATTTTAAATATCCTTACTACTGGAAAACAGTTCCTTTCTACCATCATGCAAGAGTATTACGCGATGATAAATGAAGAAAGTAATAAGTGATAATCATACACTAAAAGAACTAAGATAAAATACTCTTATGGGCACTGCCAACAAATCCACCAGTAGCAGATGAATATGCAGGCCTGCATGTATCTTCAGTAACCGCACACTCACATAAGATATCACCTAGAAAAAAAATAAAGCATATATATAAACCAATACGCAAAAGAATAATTAAATTGAGGGTTTATGCTAGGTCTGAAAAACTGTAAAATTGAAGCAAAAAAAAAAAGCATTTTTTTAGAGACACTATTTTGTTCAATGATGAACACAACTTTTTTTAAAAGTATCATAAAGGCAATTGCAATGTATCACTATAAATTGAGCAAATAAATCAGTAAAAAAAATACAATTAATATCCATTCAATGCTTAATAAAATGGGTGCACAAAGGGACACTAATTAAGATCTGCAGGAAGGCTGTCCCATCTTTCTGTAACAAAGTTTGATTAGATTTATATCATATTAGTTTTCAATTTAGCATAGCGAATATTAAGTCTTAGTTTTATGTATATATATTTTTTTCTGAAACTAATTCAGAATATTTTTCACAACTGATGATATATTTTATATATATAACAATTAAAAGTTAAGAAAATGAATTTTTATAGTTGTTAAATTAACCAGAACATTTAAAATTACAATGAGTGAAAGCAATATAATATTTTTCAACAACTTCACAGTTAAATATAATTTTAACAACATTAGCAAATGCACCCAGGACCAATAAATATATATATATATATTATAATCTTACATTTCTTCCTATTTCTTTTCAAAATATTCATTGAATCAGAACTATACCCATCGGAAGGAAATTAGACTCTCTTTTCAAAGTAGAGCACTTGGCATCTATGGAAATATGTTCTGTTTATATATCTCCACAGATATAGAAACCAATTTCAACTGTTTGTGAAATTAGTCAACACATAAATCTTAATCTTTAATCTTCAGTTTGATTATCTGAACTTCAGAAAATGCATGTAATACATTCATTCATTCTTTTACATTATAATATGTTCATAAGAGCTCAATTTATTTTTAAGTCACTTGTATTAATTGTAACTTAACAAGAGATATTATATTACTGAAAATAGAAAAGCAGTTTGTGAAAAATGACGATAAACTTTTCATGTATTAATGCTATGTGATTTAAGACTTGAGGGAAATTTTTGTACTATTGTGAGTTATTGATAAAATTAAGAATATCCAAAATGAAAAATAAATTTTATTTTAAATTGCATTTGATATTTATATCATATAAATAATGCATTAATAAAATTTCATAATGGTGAAACATTATGCAAGAATTATATGTTACCTTAAATATTTAAGAAATATAATTATTAATACAATATTAAAAATTGTATTCAATCTAACATAATTAAGCAATACATTTACTCATATATTTTTAATGCACAATTTTTTTTTCCCGCGTAACAAATTTCAACATGATTGACTTTGTTTTATATATGCCCAACAAAACTTAATGATAAATATTAACATAAAAGTATTCAGCAAAACTTTGTATCTAGAAACAAACTGTTCACTTATATGATTTGTTTTCTTTTCTTTACCTGTGAATAAAAGCAACAAACTTAACAAAAATTGTATATGTTTATTCACTTCATTTATGTATTTATTCATGTGTATGTTATATGAATTTTGTTTGTTATTCCAGTACTGAAGTTTGAATTTAAAAAAACAGATCCTTTCAAAGGAACAGAAAATAATTGTTTGAGTAAAATAGTTTTACCCATCTTTAACATCACTTACAATTTCACAGATGTTCAAAATTCCTGCAACCGTTTATGTATTTTAAATTCCATGCCAACAGCTTTGTAAGGTTTTGTTTCACATCCATAATGACAAACCAATGTGCTACATATATGAAAACATAATTAAAGTCAGCTAAAAAATAATATATAATAATAAAAATTCAAAATTAACATAAATCATAATTGGCAAGTAATTTTATGTTGTTAAAAAAATGGATTCAAATGCACCAATTAAAAAAAAACATCAAAAAATTCAAAACGTAGCAAATGTTATAACAAAAAAATAAGAGAGAAATTTCATCTCTACATACATGCAATGTTCATAAATAAAATTAAAATTTTATTTCAATCATATTCATAAATTTGGAGTTTATTTTGAAATACATCTTACTTACGTCAAAAAAAAATTGGAAGTGATTTCCAATCGAAAAGATAAGCTAGAATTCTGCAAAAATTATTTACATAATGGAGAATTGGTTTTGATATAAGTTTTTATCAGAAATTTAACACAAAAGTCTTTTTTTTTATTTGAAGAAAAAAAAAAATCTACATGACTGATTGATTGATTGGTTTTATGGAATCTGGGTTAATCTACAACAAGATCCACAAACAAAAAAAGTATTACACTCCCAAACTCAATTGTTGGTTGGATTCGTATGACTGCATAAATGGAGCCATCAGTAGAGGACGCTAGAGAATCGTTCACTTGACAGTTCACAAATAACATTAACAGCTAACCGAAAGAACGTTGTGACTTTACAGACTCAAAAATAAAATTAAAAGAAATCTGGCTTTCAAAAAAACCTTTGGAACCAAAAAAAACTCGAATATTTAAATGCACAATATAATTCATTACGGAACGCTACAAATTTTTCAAACAAACGACCCAGCATTCCTACTCAACACTCAAACTGGTTCAGCAATCACTAACGAACAAAAAAGCAGAAACACTGCAGACCAGTTAGAACAAAATTTTCAAACTCTCCCACTACAGAGATCCAGCTCTGAGCAAGGCCCTCACCATCCAAACTTCCACTCCTCCCTCCTCACGACCACACTCCACCACACACCATAGATATTATAGACTTCATTAAAATCTAAAAAATAAAAGCTCTGGTAAAGATAATATCATCAACAATATGCTTAAAACCTTCCTTAACTAATCATTTTCCTAGTAACCACATTACATTAAAATTCTCTTTTTTCAACCACTTCCCGTGCAAACATGGAAAACTGCAATAAACTTCCCAATTTCAAACCAGGCAGTAGTCAATCTACCTGACAGCTATAGACCACTTCACTTTCCACTCGGTAAACTCAACGAATCCATCATCTTCGAACGACTCAAAAAATTTTATTAATACGAATAACCTCACTAACTCCAACCAATTTGGCTTCACATCACAATTGTCGACGTTACAACCACTTCTAAAACTCACGGAAATAATATTATCTGGCTTTCAACCAAAACAATCACCGAGCAGTCTTCCTAGACATGTAAAGGCATTTGACAGAGTTTGCCCAATGGTTTAAGATAAAATGATCGAAAACAACTCCCCCACCTCCTAACACACTTACTGTAATGACCGCTTTTTCCTGGTCAGAATTAATGACACCCCATCCACTTCACATAAAATTAACTTAGGAGTAGCTCAAGGTGCTTATCGGGCTCCTTTTATTCAATTTCTACGTAAATGATATTCGGAAATACTTCCTCACAACATTAAATATGTATGCAGATGACATTAATTGGAATAGTTGCAAAATTTAAAAATTCTGAAAACCGTTACATTTTGCTCTCACAAACACCTTGCACTACTTCCGAAACCTTCTACAATAAATGGAAAATCAAAATGTCAAAAAAATCCCAAGCAGTCATTTTACTAAGAGAAAACAACCCCCCCCCCCCACCTTCTTCCAAAAAAATAAATTCCTTGGGATACATCCAAATACTTAGGCCTCACCTTTGATAAGCATCTGACCTGGAAAAGCATATCACCAATACTTCTTCAGAGAAAATTTCGTCGCTTATCTCACAAAAAGTTTACCCCATCAATAGAAGCAAACGAATCTGCAAAATAAAATTCTAATCTACACTACAATCATGAGATCACTTATGAGCTATACAAGCTCACTCGGCATACCAGCAATCCAATCTTAACATCCCCGAAAAACTCTCAGAGCTCTCAACTATGAGGATGATTGCCATGCCATCATGTTCATGAAAAAAATAAAGATATTTATAGAGCAATTGCTACAACTTTCAAAAAACATATTCAAAAAAACTTGCTAATAACTTTTTTTAACTCACTTGAAAAAACATTAATATCAATATCTAAAACCTTGAACAATATCAAATTACCCCTAATTTTAAACATGTGGCAAATTCTTCTCGACTATAACCTCCCATAATATCAATTTTTGCTTTGTCTTATCATTATTCACATTTTAAACTTATGCTATGACTCCCTTTTTCTGGTAAACCCTCCCACCATATAAAGTCAATTTCCCACTCAAGAGGGCAGCCAATCGCAGCATAGCTGGCACCTCACCCATCAACCAATCCAATAGCAGGCTCTTGAACAACTTCATCTCTCTTCCACAAAATTCTCCTTCTGGTTCTTCAATTCTACTACACAGTTCTTCCTCCCTACGATAGATGGCTGTGATCGGCAACTTCTTTTCATCCATATCTTCAAAACTATGGCCCATCTCCATGAAACTTTCACCAAATCTTTCTCTGTACCCAACACTTTAGAATGATAACTCTTCTTTCTCCAAGAAACTTATATTTTCCAGATTTGGGCTGAAGAGCGCTCTACGCTCTAGGCGCCCATCGAATCTTTTAACGTCAACGCTGTGACTTTATGAGGTATAGATTTATTGAGGAATAACAACCTTTGTTTACATGGAAATATTTAACAAATGCTGACATTTACAAAATTAGCATACAAATTCAATAATCCACATCGACAGATGACATATCTAACCTCTAACTGGAAATTAGCATACACAACAATGAATATAACTTGAAGCAGATACTCAAAAAAAATATTGAAATTATAAACCTATTTTCCGACCTGCTGGAAAGGAGCAGCAAAAGTAATTATGCTACCATAACAAGATCATAAATTTCCTCAAAGCTAGCTAGGACCGACTTACTTTCTGTACCACTTCAAAAATTTTGAGAAGATCATTCTTGAAAGAATTAAAAGCCACTGCGATCAAATTAATTGCTTCACCAGAGCTATGTGGATTCAGAAATACCCTACTCAATAGGAAACCAGCGTTCCATCCACAAAGCCATCACTCCAACTCGCTTTAAATAAACCATTGTTTTTCATCGCATACCATTTCAACGATCCAGAACTCTTTCAATTTTATTTCTTATTTTCCTTACACTATCTTTAACTTCCTCTCATTTAATCTTTTCTTTTTTTAATTTAATTTTATAAATAAATAAAAAATGCTTCAAATCCAGCTTACATCCATGTTAAGCAGGCAGTTTGGTGCATTTAAAATAATGAAAAAAAAATAATAATAACATTAATAAAAACACAAACCAATACATTCTAGGATGGTGATAAGAAAACTATAATAAAAAAATTGAATTCAACTATATTTTTCACTTGTACTTCTCTTTCCTTCTTTTAGCTACTACCCCTTTTTTATTTTCTTTCAATCTTCTCATATAAAACTAAGCGCTTCGGGGCATTGTAAACTGCTTGTTTACCGTTACTCCTTCATGTTCCTTTTTTATTTAAAAAAAGATATTTAACTAAAACTCGAGTAAAACGCGTGCCCAGGCTAGCACTCAATAAAAGCATACGAATGCACCTACCAGCTAATCAGGGTTTTCAACATAATTAACGAATGATTTTCTAATAAACTATTCACTGTTGGTATCTTTTTTGGTATAAAAAGAGTTTTCGATAAAATGTGGCACGATGACCTCATTTATAAGATAATAAATTTAAAATCCTGACTATCTAATAACAATGGTGAGAAGCTTCCTTTAAAACAGGAAATTTAAAGTCAAAATCAACTCTGAGTATTCAAATTTTGGCATTATTAATATGGGGACTCAGCAAGGCGTAGTCCCCTCACCCCATCTCTATTCAATCTACTATCATGTATTTCCACATCCCACCATAGTGAGTAGTTGCCTGTTTTCAGATGATTCTGCCGTGCTAGTTCAAGAGGCAAATTTAACCCTCAAAGCGTTGTGTAAGTGTTATCCCGTCATGTTCGAGATACTTCAAAAGCGTTCAAAACGTATTTTTCTATACGGCTGTGAACTCGTCGAAAGCAATAAAGCCGTATTTTCCCCGCCTTCACAGGAAAGTTTAGTTCAAGTTCGTTTGAGACGTGTTTCTTCGAAATTCCTATCCCCCTTTTTTTGTTTAACATCTTGATGGATATTGGGGAGGGTTGCGGACACACAATGAACGTTGACCGGAAATTTTTTGGTTCATTAGGGAACCCCCATTCTTGCCCTTAAGTAAGGTGGGTAAGATTTTCTTCAGTCCCCATCTAAAAGTGTAAGAGTCAGTATGTCAATTTGATCCAAAAAATTAAATATAATATCTCGGCTGCAATTTTTCTTATTACTATATAGAATGAAATATGATGATTCATTCGTACCATTCATACTAAAGAACAACTTTGTACGGTTATAATCCTGGAATTAAGGATACATTTCTAAAATTTAAAATTGTTGACAAAATTTATTATGAATCTTTTGAGGTAATGTCTGTCAACTTCACTGAACTAAAATGGTTTGAGTGTAATGGTTTGAAAGACAAAATTAAAAGGGAAAGAGTTTCTCTCGCAGTCAATTTTGTAATCACTTATAAGAAAGATAAAGTTATTGAACGGCAATTTTTCTTTAAAAGATATATGCGAATATGTATATAAAGGAAAGGTGACAATTTAAACGTGGACCGAAGGTAGTTATAAATATTTTCACATTGTGAAGTATATACACTCCATTAAAATTATTGATTAAATGTGCTCTATGTTGCCCTGGCACAAATGTGGATGTAGAGAAGGTTTTTTGCTTAGAGCAAGTTGTTCTGCAGTGAGCGCGCTATGGAAGAAAATTTAGATTCATGCCGAAAAAATTCATTCAACAGAAAAATATAATTTTAACGATTAGAATTTATTAAAATTAAAAATATTAAAAAAAATCGCTCTTTGTTAATTTAAATTTAAAATATAATTGAGTGAAGAAAGCTCAGTTTTATATCACAAATTTAATCATCCTGTATAATAATAAGCCACTCGTACTATTGCAAAAAAAAAGAAAGTTGGTCTCTAGTCACAGGTTGTGGGTAAACGCTAAGCGTGACAATGACACGAGTGCGGCGCTATTTCTAGAAGCTCCCGAAACAGATTGTGTGAATCTAGTCAAACTGGTATTGTACTAAACATTATTTTTTTTTCAAAACATACAAATAATCTTGTGTTTTCTTGGTCTCGTATTCAAAATTGAATATAGCGTGCTTTATCCTGGATAAAATCGTAATATTAAAATAAAAGTGATTTTATTTTTTTAAAAAAAAAAAGTTTTTAAAAATGACAAAAAAAATTCTCTTGTTTGGAGCAAGCAAATATTTTTCAACTTTAAACCCACCAATTTTTGTCAAGCGATATTTTTTATTCTTCATTAGTTGAAACACTTTTATTGAAACTCGATAAATCGGGGGAACGCCTTCCAAGTTCTGATCTGAATAATCTGAACCCCACACCACTTAACAACTTGTCATACAAGATTCGCCCAAGGCAATGAAACCGATTTTGAAAGAGACCGGTCTGAGTAATAAAAATGTCCAACCCAAGGGGTTGTTGTTGAACACCCGCGTCTTAAAAGGGGGAAGGAATAGGAGCATCTTGCTCTTTTCGAAGATTTTGTGAATGGAAAGCGAAATCTTTTCACGACCGGTAGTTGTGCTTGAGTAGATCGCTTTAGGAATAGCTTTACACAAAAAAGTAAAACGCTTGGAGGGTTAAACTATGCTCTAGTAACCATACAAAATTACTTAGACACCTCAGAGTATTGGCTCACAAACTAGAGAATCGTGATTAATGTTGAAAAATCGCAAGCTATACTTTTCAGAAAAGGTAAGAATACACCCCCAATCAGTCTTTATTTGTTCTATGAAGAAATAAAAGGGGTTTCGGAGGTTTGTTAACAGGGCTTGCTCTTAGATAGCAGACTTACTTATGTAAAACATATTAAATATCTTACTAAAAATTTTTGGAATAAAAGTCATCTTAGTATCTCCCTCATTGGTAGGCACTCCCCTCTCTCTTTAAAAAATAAAGTCCTGCAATATAAACAAATTTTACGCCCAGCAATAACGTACGCCGCTCCTGTTTGGGGCGTAGCGGCCCCAACGCGTATAAAAAGAGGCCAATAAATTCAAAATAGAGTTATCAGAATTATTACCAATGCACCTTGGAATGTCATAAATTCGGTTCTGCACAAAAATCTTAGAATTGAATCCCTTGACAGTTTTATCACCAAATTATCCAGAAACGTCTTTAATATAATTGAAACGCACAACAATCCCATTCTCTGAGTTCAAGTTCTTTTCACAAACCCAAATTCTAAACACAAACATGCATGCAAAACAACCAAATGGTCTGTACCTCTCAAACCACCTTAAATAAAATTTATTTTGTTCCATGTAGGTACTCATTGACTATTTTAAATGCACTTTGTATTGCGGAAGTTTCAGTTAAGAAATTAGGTCCGTGGATGAAAATTCTTTTGCTGTTTGACTCTTTCTAGCCTTCTTGACATTACACTTCACTTCCTTGGCAGTATTTTGCCAAATGTGGCTACCCTGGTCCGTTTTACTGACTTAACATTCAGCCAAAAAAAAAAAAAAAATGTCAAGTTTGGTGCCAATTTTTGAAATCGCGCCTAGTGGTAGGGCTAAACTTCATTATTAAAGAAAATATTAGTTAAAACTTGTCGCAAATGTCTAAATATTGCATTGTTAAGCGAGTAAGAACGGTTCTCAAAGTTTCAGAGCTCCAGCTTGATGGGAAGTTGGTTAAATTAATGATCGAAAATTTGATGACACACACCAAGTGAAATACATAATAATTCGAAATAAAAACCAACGTTTTTATATGGTGGCAAAGTTTATTAAAAAATTATTAAAATATTAGTTAAAACTGGTCGCAAATTTCTAAATATTGCATTGTTCGGCAAATAAGAACGGTTCCCAAAATTTCAGAGCTCTAGCTTGATGGGAAGTTTGTTAAATTAACAATAGACAATTTGCTGACACACTGATACACATACATACAGACACACACCAAGTGAAATACATAACAACGTTAAAACTAACTAAAATTAATTAATCCGGTAAATTAAATGGTTGGAATACAGTTTAGTCAAACCACTCTTGGAGACAGGAATTATTTGGCGGTATTTTGCCAAATGTTGCTAAATTGAATGACTTAACATTCAGCAAAAAAAAAAAAAAAAAAATGCCAAGTTTGGCAATTATTCTAATTGCTCCAAGTGATTGGGCTAAACTGCATTATTTAAAAAAAATATTAGTTAAAACTTGTCGCAAACGTCTAAATATTGCATTGTTAGGCGAGTACGAACGACTCCCAAAATTTCAAAGCTCTAGCTTGATGGGAAGTTGGTTAAATTAACGATCGAAAATTTGATGACACACACACACACACACACACACCAAGTGAAATTCAGAATAATTCGATATAAAAACCAACGCTTTTAAAAACAACGTTTTTATATGGTGGCAAAGTTTATTAAAGAAAATTATTGAAATATTAGTTAAAACTGTTGGTTATTTTTAACTTTAAAATTTACTAAAAAAGAGATATTTGTGAGCGTATTAAAAAATTCATAATACTCATAAAATCAAAACATGCATTTGAAGATTTGTAAGTCATTCTATTAAAAAAAAATGGGAACCAGAATTCAGAAAAAATTATTGTGATAAGACATGGTTGCAAATATTGGAAACTTTCTTTCTTGCGAATGATTACTGTCTAAAAGTCAGCAACCCTTACTATCTCGGAGATAGTAAAGGGGAGATAGTATCTCCCCTTTGTGAGTACAATAGTTTTACGAGGCCTCATGTGGTGTGGGGAGTGCCCGGTGTTCCCAGAGGGAAAAAAAAAAAATTCCTCAATCCTAAAAGCGCCGAGAGGAAAGAATATTTTGACTTATTAAAATTAATGAAATATTAGTTAAAACTTCTCGCAAACGTCTAAATATTGCATTGTTAGGCGAGTACGAACGATTCCCAAAATTTCAAAGCTCTAGCTTGATGGGAAGTTGGTTAAATTAACGATCGAAAATTTGATGACACACACACTCACACACACACCAAGTGAAATTCAGAAAAACGTTGTAAAAACGTTTTAAAAACTCCGAAGTCACCTTTCACTTCAAAGACAGACTCCGATAGATTCGCTCAGACTCCGCGTATTTATAGCTAGCTATCTCAGCCAAGTTTGATGTCGCAGGAAAAATTCAAGAAGACTCCAAAACTCATTTCCAAAATAAAGTTATTGCGAAAATTCAAGCATTTGAGGGAATATGTTGTCGCCAATGTCACCACGTTTGTCGTCAAATCGCATAGTTTGTCAGTAAGGTCAGGAGGAGGGTTACTGCTAAGTTCTTCCACATTGTCCAACAAAATTTCTGCAAATGTCTCCCATGAAAGGAATAACAT
>BMAW01037538.1:0-67318 GCA_019974015.1 Nephila pilipes
CATTTTTCTAATTTTCTATATCTTTGATGATTCGTTATTCATCAAGATGTAAAATGTTTCGTATTCACAAGGGAGACATTTGAAATTCATTAGTTTTTTGAAAAATAAAAGAAGAACTTTTATATCATTTTACATTACTTTAAGTAATATATATTTATAAAAAGAACTCAACAGAATTAACATGAAAAAGAAGATTTAAATCCATGTGGATTTATTCAGTTGTGGATATATAACAAAAGATACAGAATATATATATATATGCTTCTAAAAGTATAATTAATAATACACACTTTTCTAATTTCTTGTTAACTAAATGTATTAAAAAATTGTGTTATTCTTTTTGAGTATATGGCAATCCACACAAATTCGCTATGTCATAGAGTTAATTTCTCTTACGAGCAATCTTTTTTAATAAGATAACTTCTTCGGGAACTTTAACTGTTATTTCTTTCGAGTAACCGTTGAAATTATTTCCCAGAAAATTCTTATTATTTTTTCCCCATGAATTTTATTCCCTCTTGGCAAGTAAAATGCATGTTAA
Organism: Nephila pilipes; assembly: GCA_019974015.1. Lineage (NCBI taxonomy): Eukaryota > Metazoa > Arthropoda > Arachnida > Araneae > Nephilidae > Nephila > Nephila pilipes. Next base: position 542 of record BMAW01037538.1, read on the forward strand.
CTTTAAAACAGTCTATAATTGTCTGACCATTGTCATATGTTCAGTTTTAAACTACCTGGGTTATTATTGAGAAATAGATAATCGAACATTCTTATAATCTATGTACATTATTTTAATTCACTCTTGTGTGAAAATCAACTACAACGTTCTGAATTCGCCTGTTTCAAATACAGAATTTCAGAAAACTGGGGATGCTCCCTTTCTTTCATGAAACTGGTGTAAGTTCATTAACCATTAAATCTGGCACACAGTTGGAGATTACGTTATCTTAGAAGCAGAATCACGAGAGGGAAGATTAATTACATCAGAAATTGTCGTTTAGAATATTAGACTATACTGTATATTACACTCATTTAAAAGTTTTAAAACCATTACGAGTTGAAGAACTTCAAGAAGAGGGATAGCAATTCCGTATATTCTCCTTGTTACTTGCTTAGCGAATCAGTTTAATAATATTGTACGACAAAAGGTTTCAGTTTCTCGAAAATGGAATTAAAATAACATTTAACGAACTGAAATAAATTTTGATTTATAAGAAATACCAATGCTTCAGGTGTACATAAAATGAAACTTTTAGGCTAAGATTATTTTTACAAAATATTGTCACAAAACAGCAAATGTTACAAACAACTATCTTCAAGCAAAAAATAATTAATAACAATTCAACGAAAAGTAATTAAAAAATTTAGCACATTTTATTAGAAATTAGAATTTACAACTCTAGATAAACTAATCTAATATGACGTCATCTTACAGACTAGGGTGTTGTCTAGAAGCTTGTAGATAAAAAAAAAATGTAATAATACGCTTATAATAAGATTAAATTAATCTTGATTATTTTTAAAAATTTGATAAAGTATTCCAAAGTGAAATTATATTAATTTCAAAGTCTTTATTCTGTTATGATATTCTTGGATGATATTAACCGAACAAAACCAATCAAACTGTATACGAATGTGCCATTTTGAGCTTTTTAGAAACACAATTTGTTTTCCTACCACTTTGAGAAAAAAATATATTTAAGAGTTTACTTTCATTCTTGATTCTGATTTTTGGATTCTGTTCTAGTATCAGATATTGAAACCCCAAAAACAAATTTAAAGGTATTTCTTACTTACCGTTGCAACCAGGCACAATGTCAAAATAACGTAAAGAACTTTCATGTTCACGGTAAAACTGGACAGTTGAAACCTGGTTGCTTCTGGAATGCAAGTGATTATGTGTGTCTATGCCCCATTGATATATATATATATATATATATATATATATATATATACACCTAAAGACATTTTCCTTTTGTTCAGGATTCTCCAAAATCAATATAAGGCCGACTATTGTTCTTCAGAATATGATGCAAGGTTGCAGTAAATTAGAGAATCTTCTGTTCTTAAAGTTCTGGTTATCTTAAGAATTGAAAAAAGCGGGATATTGATTGGTGAATTGTTTTTATTGTTTTTTTACAAGTTATGACGTCTTCACCGACATTTCAAAAGAATAACGTGTTTTTTATGTTTGAATTTAGTTTTTACAGCATTTGCATGAGAAAAACATAATACATAAACGTCCATTTTAATGGTATTTCTTTGTTACAAGGTGTTTTTTTCGAGAGAGAAATTTGATCAAGAGTTATAATTTTTATTTGTGAAAGAATTTCTAAGAATTCGGAATGTATAATTAATTTCCAAAATTTTTTTATATTAAGTATAATTATAAATTTTGTTTACGAATGGCAAATAAAGTATACTTTTTAACAATAACTGCATAAATTATTTTAAATGCCATATTGTTTCTTTATACATATGCTTTACCCACAAATTGTTGAATATATTCATGAGTTTAATATTAGTGAAAATATGATCATGTCAATCCTTTTTTAAGTTTAAAGGAGTATTGAATGTGGCTGAAAAATAATTTGTTTTTGAAATTAGTTTAAACATTTGCGATGTAAATGATGTCAGTGTTTATAGTTAGAAACGTTCGTTTTATTGCTTTCCATTTCATACGGCAAAAATGGCATTGTCTCGAGTATTAAAGCTCCCATCTATCCGCCATTTTGATTTCGTGGACGTAATGTTAATCCTATGGAATTTTTGCTTTAATTCTAACATCTTTGCTATTTGATCCATTTCAATGCAATAAAGTGCATTTGAAAGAGCAAAAAATAATCAATGCTTCTGTGGAATTACTTTTTTCTTAAGATTTTTAAAAATATTTTTATTCCTATTTTAGTTATTCGTTTTTCAGTTTTTCAGTCTTCAAAGAATATTTTCAAATATTTTTAAAAATTGGAGGAAAAAAGTAATTCCACAGAAGCATTCATTACTTTTTGCTCTTTCAGATGTACTTTATTGCATTCAAATAGATCAAATAGTAAAGATAGGAGAATTCGAGTCGAAATTCCATAGGATTAACATTAAGCTGGTGAAATCAAAATGGCGGGTAGACGGGAGCCTTAAGACTCAAAATTGTTTTGAGAAAAGATTCTTTATTATTTGGAAAACACACCATAAATTTCTGTTAAATAACTCAATGAATTTATTTTAAAATTTAAAAAAAAAAAAAAAAACATTTATAACCGACTGCAATTTTATTGCTCCCGTCTACCAGCCATTTTGATTTTGAGGACGCAATGTTAATACTATAAATTTTCTACTTTCATCCTCAAATCTCGACAATTTTATCTTTAGAATGCAAAAAAGATACAAAAATAACAAAAAATAATAAGAGCTTCTACGGAATGGTATTTTTTTAGCCGATTCTTAAAGTATTTTACGCCTATTTGATGATTCGTTTGTGGGTTTTCTGGTCCTTTTAAAAATATTTTATCTTAAATATCGGGGAGAAAGTGTAATTCCACAGAAACCTTCATTATTTTTTGCTCTTTCGAGTGGACTTTTTCGCATTTTTATTAATATAATAGTTTAGATTTGAGGACGGAAACAAAAGTTTCATAGGAGTAACACTAAGTTCATAAAATTAAAGTGCCTGGTAAATGGAACCCTTAAGGTAATGCAGTTTAAGGAAACCTATTAAAAATGTATTATTATTTTTATTTTGCAGTGTAATTATAAGAACTACGCTGAAATGCAAAAGCGAAATAAAAAGTTAAAATGCATATAATTTTTTATAAAAACTGCCTTGCTTTAATAGACGGATAGTCATATTTTTAATCGACTGATTAATCCATACTTTATTAATAGCCATGCATTATTAAGGTACTCGCCATTTTGATTTCGTGGACGTAATGTTAATTCTATGGAATTACGACATTAATTCTCACATCTTTACTATTTAATCTATACGAATGCAATAAAGTGCAATTGAAAGAGAAAAAATAATGAATGCTTCTGTAGAAATACTTTATTCCTCTGATTTCTAAAAAATATTTTATACCTAATTTTATTGATTCGTTTTCGAGTTTTCGGTCTTTAAAAAAATATTTTTAAATATTTTTTAAAGGCCGAAAACTCGCCAACGAATCAATCTTTAAAAAATATTTTTACATATTTTTTTGAAAAAAAGGAGCAAAAAAGTAATTCCTCAGAAGCATTTATTTATTTTTTGCTCTTTCAGGTGCACTTTATTGAATTCAAATAGATAAAATAACAAGAATTCAAGAACGAAAGTCGAAATTCCATAGAATTAATATTACGTTCACGAAATCAAAATGGCGGGTAGACGGGAGCCTTAACACCATATTTAGTTATTACTGGGAGTTATCGAAGTTTGTATTTTTATTATTCTTTTTTGAGTGTTTCTTTATGTATGGAAATAGTAAATTTCTTTTTACCTAATTGGGATAGTTACTCCGTTTCAAGTATACAAGAAAATAAAAGTACGTATTTGCAAAAGAGTTTGTACAAGCTGTAATGACCCGATAGTACTTCCTTCTCTTTCCATTGTAATTTAATATGCATAAAATCACTGATCAACAGAGTCCTAAGCGAATTCAAACCAGACAATAACTCTACACGAGTTAATTAAGATGTCAAAGTAACCAAAACACAAAATAATTATTTTAATCAAGCTTCAAGGATTTTTCTTCCAACACTGGTCTGAATCTAATGATTAATATTATAACTAATTACTTATTTGTAATGAACTTATAGGGTTCGAGTCCTTAGAGGAACTTTACATGAGAGTTCGATTCACTGACCCTTTGAAGATTCTCTCTATGTCCTCCTCCTATATACTCCTTACTCAGAGTACATATGATACGCAAATCTTCCTAAATAACTTCAGCCTGCTCTTTCTACATCAAACCCTGGAATTAAATTCTTGTTGCTTTTAATTCTGCTCAAATATATTCACTTCATTTTCAATTCTAATTAGCATAAGTCACGTTTCATTCATAAGAAGAGATTTAACTATTCAAACAGCATCACTTAAAAGTCCTCTTATGATTCTGATTGCTTTAAGGGCCGCGGTAGCCTAGTGGTCAAGGTCGTGGACTAGCAGCCGGCGGTTTTCGTTCAGTCGCGGGTTCGATCCATGGCCGCCAAAGACCCGCCGTGTAGCCGGAGCTGATGCACGTTAAATCTGTTCGGGGCCCAAAGTCCTCCCGTTGGCGTGGTGTGGATGTTAGGAGAGGGGTGTGCCAGCTCAAGTGTCATCCTCGTCACTTGACCGTGGTTCAAAATTACGAAGTCCATCGCCAATAGCCCTCGTGTTGCTTCCAGTGCGACGTTAATATAAACTAAACTGAACTAAACTCTGATTGCTTTAATAATGTCGCAATGAGAAGATTGATTGATCGATTTCGAACATCACATTAGTGAACATCACACTAGAAGCAACACAGGAGCTATTGATAGAATACCCAAGAAGACTTAACTCACCCAAAGTCTTTAGAGCTACAAACCGCCCCTCCCCCGGGAGACAATCACCTCCCACTCAGCATTTATTGATAAAAGAACGTAAGATATTACATAATTTCGAAATCAAAAGTAAATAAAGTTTACGTTGCATTCACAGAGCAGAAAATGTACATGAAAGGAATTAAAAAATAATATCAGTAGGAATATTCTTGCAGAAATAAGATGCATAACAGATTGAATGGCAAAATACAAAAGCATCACAAACTCGTGAACAAAAATAAGGTGTTAAACGAAAATATGAACACATATATAAAGTATACAGTTGTAGCTACACAATAAGGGAAGGTTAAAATATTAAGAAATGTAATAAAAATCTGAAACAATTAAGAAATTTGTTGCGTAATTTTAGGAGCCGTAAGAATATAGGATTTGAGCTTAAAATGCAAACAAGGATTTTCACACACGGACTTCAGCCAAATAGGTTTCCTCTTCAACATTAGGACATTTTAAATGAAAATCCGTGGTAAAAGGGCAAGAGAAAACGTTGTGGTCAACACCTCCAACAGAGCCGCAGGGGGTTGTTGGTGACGGACCTCGTCATTTTGAACCAAAGTCAAGCGACGAGGACGACATCTGAGCTGGCACCTCCATCTCCAAACTTTCACACCACGCTAACGGGAAGACTTTGAACCTCGACGGACTCAACGTGCAATAACCTCGACTACACGGCAGGACTTTTGTGGCATTAGAGCTCGAACCCTCGACTCGACGAAGACCACTTGACTACTGCGGTATAGAAAAATTGAAGTCAAGATATCATATTTAGAGGAATATATAAGGGGAATTCATTATCAGTTAGAATTTTAATTTTCAGACAAATGAATACTTTTTTTTCTTGTCCGTTCAAAAAGGAAGGAAAGATTCTTTTTCTCATTCTGAGATATGCTAAAAATGCACGAAAATTCATGCGTGATTTTAAATGTATCATTGTTTGTTTAGTGTTGAGTGGATCGTTTATTATTTGCATATAGTGAGACATTTGTGTCGCGATTATTTGAAATCTTAACTCCTGAGTGGGTTTCGTAAGCAATTAAATACACATCGCATTTACTTCTATTTGCATTGTCTGGCATGTAAATTTTATTATAGCAGTTTCAAATTTGCTAAATTCACTTTCAATGTTTCATTATAGGAAATAATCTTTATGTGTAATTTTTCAGTGTTTCATTTTAAATCATATAACAATGTCAAGTTTCTTTAACATTGTAGATGTGGCTATTAAATAACGAGACTGGTGCAGTAAAGCATTTTATTTTGCTTTCATACATATTTACTTATTATCACTTTTTAAAACGCTCCATGCGAATCTTCCATTGTTCGAAACAGTGCTGGAAGTCTTCTATCGGCTCTTTCAGGAATAGTGACGTTTTCTCTTTCTCGGCTTGAACGACTCAAACTTGCTTCTTTTTATGCACATTTCACCTTAGAAAACAGATAGAAGTCGGACATGGCTGAAGATCCGGAGAATAAAGCGGATGGTCTAACACCGGAATGCCGTACTTGGCTAGAAACTTTTTGACCGACAATGTGGAATGAGCAGGCGCATTGTAAAGGTGGAAAAATTTGCCGTAGTAATTCTTCGTAGATTCCTACAGCCTCAGCATCCGCACGAATACTCAACTGACGGTGAGATCGAAACCATATAAACGATTTTTTCGATATTGTCATCCGTTTTTTGGCGGGGGAATCATCTTCAACGCCTTCTCGGTCATTTTGATAACGCTTAAACCACTCAAAATATGTGCACGCGATAAACATTAATTGCCATACACTTTTTTTCAATAAATTATAAGTTTCATTAGCGCTTTTCCAAGTTTCACGAGAAATTTTGCAACAATACGTTGTTAACTTGTCATTTTATAGGCGAACAAAAAATAATTCTAATGCGAACGAAGGCTGTGGCTGTATGCATTTTTTTTACAGAAGCGATACGTACTGCCTGCGAAAGAGAAGGCTTCACGCTAAACAGCTGTCGGTCGCTGGCATTTGGAGCATTCATATTTCTTCTGTAGCAACGCAATCACGTTATTTATTTTTCTATAAAACAGCGAGATTGCGCTGCTACAGAAGAAGCTCCCAATATTGCCACACGTGCCACAATGTAATATTGCCACAATTTTCATAATGTATTGCACACCTTATAATATGTGTTAAGAAAAAAAATTTCACTACTGTTTTATCTGATACTTTGACCGAGAAAGAGCGGCCCCAACTGGCCGTTGGTACTCCACTCAAAGACTCATCCTCGAACCGTAAATGCATTCCGAGTGTTAATGTTATTTAACCGATCTTGAAGCTTAAATAATTTTTATCTGTGTTATTGAGAGATTTTAAAACGTTTTTATGTATTCCACTTGGTGTGTGTGTCATCAAATTTTCGATCGTTAATTCAACCAACTTCCCATCAAGCTAGAGCTCTGAAACTTTGGGAATTGTTCTTACTCGCCTAACAATGCAATAATTAGACATTTGCGACAAGTTTTAACTAATATTTTCTTTAATAATGCAGTTTAGCCCTACCACTTGGCGCGATTTCAAAAATTGGCGCCAGACTTGGCAATTCTTTTTGGCTGAACGTTAAGTCCTTAAAACGGACCAGGATAGCCACATTTGGCAAAATATCGACAAATAGTACCTGTCGCCAAGGGTAGTTGAGTTAAAATGCATTTCAACCATTTAATTTATCGGATGAATTAATTAATTTTAGTTAGTTTTAACGTTTTTATATATTTCACTTGGTGTGTGTCTGTCTGTGTGTGAATCAGTGTGTCATTAAATTTTCTATTGTTAATTTAACCAACTTCCCATCAAGCTAGGGCTCTGAAATTTTGGGAACCGTTCTTACTTGCCTAACAATGCAATATTTAAACATTTGCGACCAGTTTTAAATAATATTTCAATAAATTTTTTTAATAATCTTTGCCACCATATAAAAACATTGCTTTTAAAAACGCTTGTTTTTATCTCGAGCTATTATTATTATTATTATTATTTTCATTTACATGATTATCGTTAGTAAAATGTTTTGAGGAAACAGTTCGTTAATATTTGTGAAGGAGTTGATGCATCTTAAGATTTCTAAATGCTTGTTTTCTTCGTTCCACAAAATTCTCAAGCAAGAGATGTGATGGTGGAGTTTGTCAGTGTAAGAGCCCCATTTGGCCATGCTGTGCCAAACAAGGTGCAATTGTGATCTAGACGTTTGAAAGAATGAATGATAGTATTTTAATGGTGCAAAAGCCAAATTTGGTCATGCCGCGCCAGACACAGTAAGAGAGTGAGTGTAAAGCTAATAAAGTGTAAGGCTGTGGGTCCAGACGTATGAAAAACGATTAAAAAATTAGTTGTCAAAGAGAATCGAAAATAGAGAAGGATCGCTAAGTTATCTCGGGGGTTCGTCACCTGTATTTACCAAAGACAGTAAATCTCATGGGAAAGTAAGAGATCACTAGGGTGCCGCGAGGTCATGATGCTCGTACCCACCTGAAAAAGGCAAGCTCCTGAGGTATTCGAATTATTCGATTTATTCTTTGGTTCAAATTCATTTCAAATTTGATTCAATTTTTATTCATCTCTTAGTTTCAAATATGATTTAGTTTCAACTTTTTTACTTAGTTCTATAAACGTTTTTTGTTTTTTTTGTCGATTTTGGTTTTTAATTGTTCTCTTCCTTTTGTGTTTTTTAATGATAAATTATTTGCTTTATCTTATATGTATATATCATATACTTCTGTAACTCCTCAAAAAAGTCGTTTTACGAATTACCCTTTCATAAAATTGCAGCGTCGCTTGTTTACCGAAAAGATTTCATGGTTATTCACCATTATTCTTTTTGACACTTGACTTAACTTCTTTTGAGTTTAAAATTTAATCGTCTTCAAGAATTCATGTATGAATCGAGTGTATATCAAATCCCTCCTCCCTTCATCGAATTCTCTGTCGTGTGGTTCACAGATCATGGCATTTGGTCGTCGTCTCTTCATGTTTCAAAATTTGATAGGGAATTTTTTTTCTCTCCCTCTCGCGAAGGATATTGCATTGATTTGGTCAATGCAATATACTTCGCGAGGATGCTTTTCTCTTGGATTTCCTGATCAATTTCACGGAGAGACATCAACCAGATATTATTTCGAGGATAATTGAAAGAAATACATAGTGATAAGAATTAAACTTAAAGTTTTATTTGAATTCGAATTTTGATTTAATGTATTAGCATTAATTCATTTAACTTTCAGATTCAGTTTTAGATTTGTCTCCAATTTTTATTCGAATTTGAATTTAATAATGAATTTCTTCTAGTTCTTTAATTCTAAATTTAAAATTAATTTAAAAAAAGCAGAATGTTTAATTTTACATTTCATTAAAAACTTTTCAGAAACAACATAAGGACTATTGGATACGGACCTCGTAATTTTGGTCCGAGGACGACACCTGTGCTGACACCTCCTCTCCTAACTTCCACATCCCACCAACGGGAGGACTTTAGGCCCCAACAAATTTAGCGTTCACTTAGGAGCATCAAGGTTCGAACCCGCAACACGACAAAAACCGCCAGCTTCGAGCCCACGGCCATGACCACTAGGCTACCACACCCAATCAAGACTTCGAAAAAATGGTAAAAAGATAAAAAGGTTGACAAGAAGGAGGGTCGAAAATAGAGAAGGATTGCTAGGGTAACCCGGGTGGGCGACTCCCATGTTTAGAAACGACAGTAAAACTCAAGCGAAAGAAAAAGATCATTAGGGTACCTCTTGGTCATGAAGCCTGTACCTATCTAAAGAAGGCAAGCCTCTTAGACCCCCTGATATAATCCCCAGGGTCAGAGTGACTGACTATACCCTCAGAGACTGGCAACCCATTTTAATCGACGCTTACACCATGCAAGAGCTACAGTGGGACTATTCATTCATACGGGTTTATTGAGTGAATGAAGACAACTGTTTTTCAAATAATGATTATTTTCCTTAAAAAAATTTTGAATATTATAAGCAAGGCAAAATGCCATTTTTCAGTATAAAACAGAAAATAGAACAGCGTTTATAATTATTGACTTCGACAAACATATACATCGTAAATTTATAAGCTCATTTCAAAAACGAATTATTTCTCAGCCACACTCTATACTGCTTTAAATATAAAGTGTTGAGAGTTATCATTTATGTCCTTATTATAAATCCCGAGAACATATTAAACAATTTGTAGGGAATGTATATATATATAAATCAATATAGCGTTGTAAATAAATTAAGCAAATAATGCTGTTACTATTTTATTTGACCTTAATGAATATAAAATTTGGAACTAAAATTTAGAATTATACTTAATAACAAATTATTTTGGAAATTGTTTAGTTGGAATTCTTGTAGCTTCTTCTACAACTAAAAATTATTACACTTGATTCAATTTCTTCTGAAACAAAAACCTTGTAACAAAGAAATACCATTAAAATTGACTTAAGAAGACTTAAAATAGACTTTTGTGTATTACGTTCTTCTGATGCAATTGCAGTAAATTCAAAACTCAAATATAAGAAAGAATTATTCCTTTTAAATGCCGTTGAAGCCTCATAACTTATAATAAAGAATAAAACAAATCACCTATTAATACCCTGCTTTTTTGTATTGTTAAGAAAACCAGAACTTTAAGGAACAGAATAACTAATTTACAGCAACCTTGCATCATATTCTAAAGAACAATAGTTGAGGGCATTGAATATGGAAAATCCTCAACAAAAGAAAAAAGTATTTAGGTGTATATATATATCAATGGGCCACAAACGCACAGAATCTCTCGAGTCCCAAAGGCAACCAGATTCCAAGTGTCCTGTTTTGCAGTGAACATGAAGGTTCTTTATGTTATTTTGACATTGTGCCTGGTTGCAGCGGTAAGAAATGCCTTTAATTTGTTTTTGTTGCATTTACTGTCTAATACCAGAACAAAACACTGAATCACTAACAAAAATAAGTGCATAAAAATATTTCCTTAAGTTTAAAATATTAGTTACGGACCTGTTTAAAATATACTCATAGCTTTTTTTCAAAGTGTTGGTAAAAAATATTGTATTTTCAAAAGGTCAAAATGGCACATCCGTATATAGTTTGATTAGTTTTGTTTGGTTAATATCATATTAGAGCAACATAATGGAATAAAGACTGTCTTTGAAATTAATATAATTTCACACTGAAATAATTTATCAAATTTTTGAAAATTAATCCAGAATATTTTAATATTATTATAAATGTAGTTGTTATATTTTAATCCACTTAATCCACAGGCCTCTAGACGACATCTTAGACAAGTAAATGACTTCATATTAGATGACGTCAATTACAGCAGTAAATTTCAATTTCAAATATTATTAGCTAAATTAATTTAATTTTTTTTGCAAAATTGTTGTTAGTTATTTTTTCGTTTTGGGAAAAAAATCATTTGCTATATTTACAGTTTTTGTATAGATATTCTTAGTCTGTAAGTTCCATTTTATGACTCGAAATGCACTGATATTTCCAATAAATCAATATACAAATTTCAGGACGATGAGTGATTTAATTTCATTTTTGAAAAACACAAATCTTTTGTTTTTACAATATTATTAGAAACAAGAGGCAAGGAGAATATGCTGAATTGCTACTTTTCTTTTTTTTTTTTTTGGAAGGCGGGGGGGGGGCCTCCCCCTGCCGGCCTGCCCTCATGATAGTGAAGGGGGTAATTGAATGCACATACCACCTTCAGTTAACTCAGATTAGAAAGACTTAAAAATCCAGCACAACTCAAAATTTAAAATATTGTTTATTTAAAATAAAAGAAGTTGATTTAAATATTTACATATGGATACATCTCTCTCTCTCTCGTATCATAAACTGCAGAAAACTCTGGCAGGTTAAAGAAAATCAGGAAGATCTCCGACGAGGTTCGGTATGCATTAAACTGGTCTGATTATCTTTACTTCGAAGTTGATCCAGGGCTGTGACGCTGTAAAACATTTTACATTGATTTCATATATATTTACTTATTATCACCTTCAATATACATCCCTGCACATACCTACAACGCTCCATGCGAATCCTCCATTGTTCGTAATGGTGCTGGAAGTCTTCTGCCAAGATAGCAAGAAATTGGGAAAACTTGTTAGTCACCCAAGAGCTATGTTTTAGGTGGGCGTTTTGGTGTATACCAGGTCACTTTTTTTTATCGTTTGCTTTAATTTTAATTACATTTAGCTTAAATATATTCAGTTGAATAATGTATCGTTAATTTTAATATCGAAAAAGTTTACTATTGTCCATTTCTCGATATTTCATCGTTTACTTTAATTTTTATATTTAATTGCATAATCTAATAATAATTATTAAGAAAAAATGCACCTTGGGTGGCTCTCAATGTGTTCTTTGCAAAACTTTACATAGAACATTTTCATTATTTTACTAGCCATCCCAAGGGCTATTGTTTTAGTTGGATCACTTTTCGCGTACCAGATGACTTTTCAATGTTTTATCAATTTTAATTACATGTAGCTGATATAATATTCAATTTAATAATTTATCGTTTGCTTTTATTTTAATATCAGAAAGTTTACTACTGTCAATTTCTCGATTTTTCATCGTTTATTTAATTCTCACATTTAATTGAGTAATTTAATAATAATTAGAAGAAAACAGCGCGCCTTGAGTGTCTAAATCTGTTCTTTGCAAAACTTTGCATAGAACTTTTTAAATTTCTTATAATTCGTTATGTTAATTTAAAATAAAATCCTACTTTAATAATTACTGATTGTACTTTTCGAAACATGGACATTAAAATTCACGAATTTACATTATCATTTAACCAAAACTTAATAAAGCCCCATGGATTTAAATCTGTTTTTACGTGTTAGTTTCGGTGATTTCTTTTTTAAACCTATATATTTTATAAATATATATTGCTTGAAGTAATGTAAAAAAATGATATAAGCTGTTCTTTTATTTTTCAAAAGACTTTAACGAATTTCAAATGCTTCCCATGAGAATACTGAACATTTTACAGCTTCATTTATATAACGAATCACCAAATATATTGAAATTTAGAAAAATGAATGCATAAATGATTTTAAAGCAAAAATTTTACGTCTTTATTAAACGCTCCTATAGATTTAAATTTCCTGAAAAATCAATTTTTGTTGTGATAATTTTTTTATTGCAAATGATATAAGGAATTCATTTTTTAACTTTTTTAAGAAAAAGTGAATAGAGGAAAGTAAATATATTTCCATAAAGAGAAAGATAAAAAAAATTAAAAATATTTATTAAAAGGCGAGGGCAGCACCCTTTAACAAATATTTTTTATTTATATAATATAATATATATTTTCAATTTATATGTATTATTTATGTAATACAATAAATATTTTCAATTTATATTTTTTATTCATACAATATAATAAATATTATCAATTTATATTTTTTATTTATATAATATAACAAATATTTTCAATTTATATTTTTTATTTATATAGTATAATACATATTTTCAATTAATATTTTTTTTTATATAATATAATAAAAAAATTATATAAATATAATACATATTTTATAATATAATACATTTTATTATATTTTATAATATAATAATTAAATATATATTATAATACATATTTTCAATTTATATTTTTTATTTATATAATATAATAAAAAAATTTATATAAATATAATACATATTTTATAATATAATACATTTTATTATATTTTATAATATAATAAATATTTTCAATTAATATTTTTTATTTACATAATATAATAAATATTTTCAATTAATATTTTTTATTTATATAATATAATAAATATTTTCAATTTATATTTTTTATTTATATAATATAATAAATATTTTTAATTAGTATTTTTAACAAATATTTAACTTTGTTATAATGACATTCTTTAGATATTAAAAATTAGTGTTATTGCTCTTGCTATTTAATTTTTAAGAATAGTGAAATCTTCATAACTTTATTAATTACTAGAAAGCAAGTAGGAGAAACAAAGTTTCCTTCAGCAAGAAATTCACCCACTTCTGTCATGATTCAAGTTTTGAAACAATTACTATTTTATTAAAAAGTTGTATTGGATGTAGTTTAATAGAAATCTATTTAAAATATCAAATTTTAAAAATAAGCGCATTTTAAGAATCCTAAGTTTTGAGGCAGGGTGCTTTTAAGTACGTCATGAAAATATTGAGGCTGTGATAAAAGAGCAAGAATTTTTCACGAAAGATAACCTAATTTTAAAATTTATTTCGACGAATCATGTCAATAGAGAATACATCAATTTTTTTTAAAAACTAAAACTATTTGAAAAACCAAAAAGAACGAAAACGAGGAAAAATTTAGAAACTTAACCATATAAAATATTTATTTGCTTCTTTTTGTAAAAAGTATACTTAGGTGTATTTTTAAAAAATTATTATTATTTTTTTTCTTTTGGAGTATTCAACGTAACTGGAACCTTATACTTACAATTACTACTACTTGCCATTTTCTTTTAATTCAAATATTAAATTACTTCTTGTTATTACTATTTTGTCTTACTCGAACACATTTGAGTAAATCCAAACTTTAACACGCATATTTATATACAAATTGTTTGAATAAAAAAAAAATGGAAGAAAATTAACATTTTTTTTATCCTTGCAGGCCGTGAATGCTGGAGATTGTCCCGAAAACTCTTGTCCTGTCGGGAAACACTGCGTTCGTGTACTTGGAAGCACCAGCTGCGTGAATGCAGCAAAAAGCAGTAATTTCTTCTTTTTTTTCCCTTTAAATTTTTATCTTCGTGTCCTTATGCGTATATATTGATAGCTTAACTAATGTATTGAAGCAGTCAAGCATAAAGACACATAAATTAATTTTTTGAAAGATTATGCATCGGGGAGTTTTGTGATCATAGAAATATTCCGTATACAAAAAGAAATCCCAAGTGATATTGCATTATGCATTTTTAGTTTATTTTGCCCTTTAAATATGGTATAATTTCAAGAAGAGCAAAAAAAAAAAAAAAAAAAAAAATAAAAAGTATATGGCGAAAAAAAATTTTTAAAAAATTCTAAACTAAACTATTTCTGTGGTTTAATAATTTATTTGATATTGCTTAAAGTCGTATATTGCTACTCACACAATATTTTTTTATTGATCATGATCTTTCTGATTAGTACCCGCAATTAGGGGACAGGGACGAAGACTGAGTTGGTGCCTTATTTTTTAAACGGGCTCCCAGATAAATCTGATTCCAGATGAAATGACAATGGCCCACATAGCGCCAAGAATGCTGGATTTATACACTCTATAATAAAACATAACAAACAAACAAAACGACAAACCAAGAAGGAGTTGCCCAATTGTAGGGAAATTTCATATGCAAAGTCATTTGGACTGAACATGCAAATGATTAAAGTTTGGTGCTCAATCAATGAATAGCGGGAGCTACAGCACATCGGAACTGCGCACTCAGCAGGTGTAGAAAAGAAGCGATTCTCAATCTGATGGTCAAATTTTCTGTTGCATTGCGATTTAGGACGACTGAAAAAATGTCTAGGCTGCTGGATCCGAGCTCATTACGAGCAACTGTCAGGATTTGAAAGAGGTCGTATCATTGGATTGAAAGAGGCAGGTTGGGCAAATCGGAGAATCGCTCGTCATATCGGTCGAAGCAATTAGAAAATGCTGGCAAGAATGGGTGGACAATGGCAGATTTCAGCGTCATGATGGTAGCGGACGACCTAGTGCCACAGCAGAACGGGAAGACAGAGTGATTGCCAGATCAGCCATCACAGCACCTGATTCATTGTTATCAACCATCAGACGTGCAACCCGAACACGAGTGTCCACCATGACCATTCTGATAGAGCGAAATCTACGCTCATACCGACCGCTACCTACCTGCCATTAACACCTGCATGCCGTTGAGCCAGATTACAGTGATGCTTGGCTCGATCAGGTTAGAATGACGCTGACTGGGGACGTATAGTGTTTGGCGACGAATCCAATTCCAACTGTGTCCTGGCGATAATCGAAGACGAGTCTGGAGGCGCCCAGGGCAGCGTGCCGATCCTGCTTTCACTATTGCACGGCCTTCAACCAGGAGTTATGGTCTGGGATGCCATTTCCCTTGACAGCTGAACCCCTTTGGTCGTCATTAGAGGCACACTTACAGCACAGCGGTACGTCGACGACATTCTGAGACCTGTTTTGCTCCCGTTCCTTTTGCAGTACCCTGGCCTTATTTTTCAGCAAGATAACACCAGACCACATACGGCACGTGTTGCTATGAACTGTCTTACAGCTTGTCAAACACTTTCTTTGGCCAGCCAGACCTCTCTCCAATCGAGCATGTCTGGGATAGGATGGGAAGGCGACTACATCTACCAGGGAATGTTGCCCGACAATTTGAGCAAATTTAGCAAGTAATACGGCAGGAGACAATTAAGGAGCTTATCACTCTATGCCAGGTCGTGTAGCAATTTGCATCGAGACTAGAGGTGGGTCAACACCTTATTGAGCTCGTTACTTTGTAACTACATAACTCTGAAGTAATCATTCAATTTTTCTAAAATTTTATCATTTTTTATTGTGTATATAATTTTGCTATCCGCCAATTGTTGTCTGCATTGGACTTTTCTTAGTGAGTCGTTTTTTTTTTTTTATAGAGTATATATATATATATATATATATATATATATATTGTTGTAAATCAATAGGAATTACGTTAAATTATATTTGTAAATTGTTTTTCGTCCCACTCTGTGAAACATTTAAATGAAATACCACCCAAAGCTTTTTGTGATTCACGAAATGCTGAATTTTTTTTAGAGTATACTTCAATAGATATTATTGTTTCATTAAAAGTAGCAGAAATTTAACATATTAAAGATCGAAAACGTTGTTTCACAATAGATAGATATATAGTCTATAAATTATAATACGTGTAAAAGAGCGATGCATTTGCAACGTGTTAAAGTTAGGTCAAAGAGGATATATTTAAAATGACTTACAAAGTTTACTGACATAAAAGAAATTATTCAAGTGTATATCATGCCACCTAAATTGTGGTTATAGGATTTCAAAAGTGTTTCATGTCATTGATCTCCCTTAGAACATGCCTGCAGTGCCGAACCCGGAAGAGGAGGCGTCTACGTTATGGTACCACCTTGCGACTCGGGATTGACCTGTGATACGACCAAGACCATTGTACGTACTCTTTAACTAATATTTCAGCGAAGTGAAGATTCCAAAATAATAATAACTTATAAATAAGCATCCTTGAATTACTTTATTAACAGGAAGGGCAATAATTTTCCATTTGAAAGAATAAGTGGCCTTGCTTCAGCTTATTCGAATTTTTATTATATCTTTAGCCATCTATAATTGGAGAAGCGTGAGAGAAAAATCTCTGAACTGAATATCTCAGCTTCTTGTAAGAGATATTAAAGTCTGTCCGGTATTTAATAGTTAGTCTGGGGATCTCCGTATGTGTAGACTATGGACCTAAAGCGTTAGTGAGTAGCTTGAGTGTAGGTTGAGTGGCTGCACAACGCTGGACCCATAGTGAATTCCCAAGTGAACTTGAGAATGATAAAGATAATAATAATGATCATAATAATCACGATGATGATGATCATGAAAATAACGACGATGATGATCATGATGAGGACATCACGTCCTTGTTGATCATGATAATGGCGACGATATCATGATCTTGTTGAACATTATGACGACGATGATGATCATGATGAAGGCAATTATGATCATAATGAACACGATTCATTCATAATGTTGAAGATTCGATTGAGGTTTGAACTTAGTACTCATTTATCGACCGGAGATATTAAGGACTCAGCTGATCCCTTCCAGCTACTGAAGCCGATGCCACCGAGAATAGAACTTTAGTTGGCAGCACTCGCAATCAAACATGCTAACCACTACCTACAGCGGCCATATTGTGAAATATATAGCTAGATAATAATAAAAAGTAAAAATACGTAACAATAGATAAGCCTTTTAAAAAGTTACGTTATGTAAAACTTTGCATCTATTTATTGCATTTCCTTAGTTAAGGATAAAGAAGTATGATTTTAAAATGCTAATAAATGATTCTCTAAACCATTCAAATTATTAGAATTTAATTTGTTTAATTTCATTTTAATTCTATTATCCACGACTTCTAATTCTCTCAATTAAAATTAGAAGTAAAACATAAAATAAAAATTGCTGTTCAAAATGTGAACTGTAAATTAAAAACTGTTCACTTCGAGAAATTAAAGATATAGAACTTGAGTGTTTTTTGGTTGTTGTTATTTAAATCTGAAATATAGTTAACTGATTACTGTCAAATTCAGAAAGTATTAAACGAGTTTCAGGATATATATATTCCTTACAAAGAGATTACCTAAAATTAAGCATTATTTCTGGAACTTAACATTCAATTTATAAGAAGTAAACCTTGAGTTTATGCTCTTATATACATATCTTAAATATAATTTCAAAGTTCATGTTTTTTAAATTATATGTAAATTTTTTAAAAATTTATTTTCCAGCACACCTGCAATTGAAAGCTTCAAGAGTCCATAAAAAGTTAATATGCTTCTTGCTCTTTGATTTCGACGTTCATGAAAAATTTTTAAGATGTTTTGTATCTGTTTTGTGTTTTCAATGAAAATAAAGAGTTTATTGCAGCATTATCTTAAAGTTCTCTTTCAAATCATCAACACGCACATAATTTTGTCTTTCCTATTTGAGTCCTGAACACAGAAATTTAAAAAAATTATTTTAAATTAATTTTTAACAAAACTTTTATTACATAACATCTATTTCATAGTTACAGATGAATCATTTGATACATATAAAACAAGGATAAGTATTTAGAGTACATAATTTTGAGGATCTTTAACCAGACATAGCCTACATGCATTGTACATTTAAAATAAAGAGTTTGAAATGATCATTCTTGAGTATGAATGATGTTCCTTGATTGGACATCTTCAGCATGATTTGTTTACTGTAGGGGCAGATTTTGAGAAATGAAACACCATTATGAAATTAATGAAAAGATCATTTAATAATGGATATCTTACTACAGAAGTTTTGAAAAGTATGTTATCCTTTAATAAAAGAAATTATCCTTTCGATCATTTAAAACAATCCTAAATTTATAAGTAAAATTATTAACATTTGACGAAAAGTAGAGCTAAAATTGTCTGTTCATGATTTTATGAATAAATCAACTCACTCTTAATTGAAATGTTAAAATTATTAAAAAACTACTTCATAGTTCATCAACTGAAAAAGTAAAAGATTGTTAGTACTGAAAACACAATATATATATATATTCTCCCAGAATCTAACATTAATAAAAAGTTTGCTCTAAGATTAATAAAACATTCCGAATGCATGGCCAAAATGAACAGTCATTTTTTCATAATAAGATTATTTATTCATTCTAGCAGAGAGAGCTTCACGTTCTGAACTTACCTCAACTTCGGCTACCAAGGCCGAAGCGAAAGACCATATGAAGATCACAGAAGAGTAATACAGAAGAGCTCGGAAGAGAAGGGAGCGTTTTCGCTATGTAACAAGTTATAGAGAAGGGATTTCTTAAGGACATTTTGTCCTGTGATATGATCTCACAGTTATAGGTGTAGGGATTTTCGGGAATATCCGCGGAAGACCGAGAATAAATAGGGATTATTTCTGACAGATTTATGGTCATGGGAAAGTGGATTAAACAAATTTTATGAGCGCATGATCTAATAAATAAAAGGATGAATGGAATGGGATCAGGAAATAAAAATGAACTCTTTACTTTTGAATTAAGGAACGGTATAGAATTGAAAATTAAACTATTATAGAAAAAAATATTATTAAATTAAACTTAAATCATTATACACACACACACACACACACACACATATATATATATAAACATACATATTTTTTAAAATGTTAAAATTGAATAATTCTTAATAAGGGATGTTCAACCCCTTTTGTATTCTCTCTCTATGAGGTAGTTAAACGTTGCTTCCTCTTCCTTGAGAGAATTCTTCTTTTTCAAAATCTGATCAGGCCACTCATCCAAAGAAGAACGTGTCTCATACAGTAACGGCTAGCAAGATAAAGTCTTGCGAATTGGGGGAAAGAGGCTATCCCCTCTCTTGTGCCTAACTCCGGTAAGAAGTTCGAAAATAATTGCGATCCAGTTCAACCATTTAATTTAGTGGAGAGTTCCGTCGCCCGCTGAGCAATTACGCACGATTCAATTAATATTTTCATCACAATAGTTTTAATATGCTTTTAAGTTTAATTTTTATTTTCTCTATATTAAGCTTTATTTCTTAAATGATCATCTTTTATTTTAAATTAGGGAACTTCAATAAAGGTAGATTAAAATCACTTGTTATGATGATGAAATATTCCTCATCCAACCTCCCAAAATAGGAGCTTCGTAATTTACACACCTTCTCCCTTCAACCCTGCAAGAGATGTTTTAAATCAGCCTTCCCTGTCGGTTTGATGATGACTATGGTGAAGATAAAATATAATTATTTTTCTATACGTATTAATTAAAATTAACAACGAGCCAATTGAAATGACTTTTATCACTTTCAGGTTGTCAAAATCTATTTTCTCTATTTGCGAAAAATTACCAAATTAGAACGCCGTGTTTTAATTTGTTGAATATATGATTCAAATACACGCGCATTTTAATTTAAGTAACTTCGAAATAGAGCTTAATTTTTTTTTAAGAAAATGTATTTCCGAGAATGAACAGAATTTTCCGAATTTGTGTGTGTAATGCCATTAATAAAAAATATGATGCAAAAACTTTTTTAAATAAAACAAATTATTTCAATACGAGGTGTGGCTGTTTAATAAAGAGATCGACGCTGTTACAAACAAAGTACGCATGCGCCAAACACCAGCGACAGTCAGCTATTTAGCGTGAAGCCTTCTCTTTAAAATGCAGTGGCTCTCGCTCCTGTAAACAGATCCGTATAGCCGTAGCCTTCGTTCGCATTAGTTTTTTTTTTTTTTTGTTGTTGTTGTTGTTTCGACGAAAATATGATAAGTGTAACAATAAAGTAACGAATTGTGAATTTTCGCATGAAACTTGGAAAAATCGCTACTGAAACTTTTAATTTATTGAAAGAATTGTATCGCAATAAATGTTCATCGCGTGCACGTGTTTTTGAGTGGTTTAAGCGTTTTCAAGATACTCGAGAGGGTGTTGAAGATGATTCACACCCGGGTTACCCTTCTATGTCAAAAACGGATACAAATATCGAAAATATTGGTAATATGGTTCAATCTACCCGCTATACGATTGCTGAGATTGTAAGAATTGATAAAGAATCCATCCGGAAAATTTTACGTAACGTTTTTAATATGCAAAAAGTGTGTGCCAAATTGTTGCCTAAAACTCTCACGTTTGAAAAAGAAGCTAACAAAAATGTTTGTGCTAACACTTTGAATGCCATTGAAGAAAACTCAAACTTATTGGAAAGGATGTGTGACGAATTGTGGCTTTTTACTTATGATCATAAAGCAAAGCGCCAATCAATGCACTGGAAGAATCCCTTTTCACCAAAAGCCAAAAAAGCTCGATAAAGGAAATCAAAATTTCAAGTAAGGATTATTGTTTTTTTCGATATTCATGGGATTGTGTACCTTCACTGGGTTTTTGAAAGTCAAACTATTAATAAACATTACTGACGTTTCACGTTCTTGCAGAACTCCATGAAAGAATAATGAAAGAACGACCCGAATTGCAGAAGAAAAGTCATTCCGTATTGCCTGTGAAGAGGTTTCTAGCATCCCAGTGTTCGGCCTTATTCGCTGAATCTTGCACCATGCGACTTTCTTTGTGTTTCCTGATGTGAAATCTTCATTAAAAAAACAAGATTCGAGTCCTTTGAAGCTGTGGAAGAGCAAGTGGTGCACTGCCTGAAGGATCTGACAGAAGACCTCCATCACTGTTTCGAACAATGGAAGATTCGCATTGAGAGTTGTAAGGATAGAGGAGGGGTGTTTTTTGAAGGTGATAAATATGTGTGAAATTAAAATAAAAATTTTTACAGCGTCAGTCTTATTATTTTATAACTACACCTCGTATCTTGAATTTGTTTATCTTAACAAACACAACATTAATCACAACATTGTTTGTCTTGACAAACACACGCAAAAACCTTCTAATCCTCTTTTGAAATTAATTTTTAATGGGTTTTCTTCTATTCACATTGTAACTTGTCCGGATCAAAACTTTAAGAACTTTTTTTCTCATATTTTAAAGTGCTCAATTGAGCTGAAATTTTCTACACACAATTGTTTTGGTGACAATACAATACTTTTATTGTAATTAATAAAAATTAATTGCTCGAAATTAATTATTTAAAGAATTAAATTTTTTACTCCAAGTTACTCGCCATGTTGCCAAATGGTCGCCGAAAACGTCGCCAAGGTGAAGGGGTCATTGCTTAAACTCTCTTTTGTTAATTATTAAAACTAATTATTGAATTAATTCAATTTGACTCAACGTTCCCTTTTGCTCTTAAAATTTAAGGTATAAAAATTATGTTATGCAAAATGTGAAGTTCCAAGTTATAATGATTTAAATGCTTAAGATGTCAAAAATACTTAGCGTAAGAATTGAGTAAAATTAGTATTAATCAGAACAATCGTATAGATCAGAATAACAATTTCAAAAATATAATCCGTAAAAAAGCATAAAGAAGGTTTGAGGAAAATTCAAAATTGACATTTTTTTACAAATTTCTCAAGAGTAAAGGAATAGGGACATATAAACAAAATTAATATTTCACACATATTAATCTAAAAATCTTTCTTCAAAATGTCTGTCTCTTTAAACATACGATGTTTTTATTACTTTCATTCGTATGCATTTTAAATCATTTTCCTTTCCGAAACCTTATTCTGAAGTAACAAAAGTCAATGGATAGCAATATGCAAATATTTCGTAAGGAATGTGTTAATGGAAAATGAATTGTCTGGGCTTTCATTGGTACTCAAGTAATTCATTTTAAAAATTTTCAGACGTTATTATTGCCGCAAGACGGGAAGAGGTATAAATTTCGAATACGGAACGCTAGTTCACCTGTACACCAGAGACAACTAGATTCCAAGCTTTCTGTTTCACTGCGAACATGGAGTTTCTTTATGTTATTTTGACGTTGTGTCTATTTGCAACGGTAAGTAAGAAATGCCTTAAACTTGTGTATGTACTATTCTACTCTCTGACGCTAGAATATAATCCCAAATTCTGGTTCCATTCCAAAAGTAAATGCAAAATAATCGACTGTAACCATACAGTCGATTATTTATTATAATTAATTAATTAATTAATTTGTACGGAGATTAATTAATTTGTTAATTATGTATTAATTAATTAATTTGTACGGAGACTTATATTCAAGAGGATGGAGTGGTGGTGGAAATATTGTGTTTCTTAAAAAAGATCAAAATGATCAATGCCCTCACAATTTGATCAGTTATGTTTTGTTAATATTAGAGCTACGTAATTGCGTATAGATTTCGAAACCAATATAGATTCAAACTAGTTTCTTTATTAAGTTACTACGCGTAACACAATTACTGTTATTAAATTATAATAAATATAATTATCATATGATTAGGTTTAGCTAATCTTATTAGCTTTTTAACGAGGAGAATATACAGAATAACTACTTCAATTGTAGACTTTTTTTTAAAACTCATAACGGCTTTAAAGCCATAAAAGAAGTTAACATACAAAAGACTATTTGTATTCTTCTATTTATTACCTTGGGGACCACTTTGTACTTCCTTTTACGAAAAAGAAAACATTGACCCAATAAACTGAAATAGGATTAAGGCTCCCGTCTATAGGCTATTTTGATTTCGTCTCAACGTATGAAATTTCTACTTTTGCTCTCAAATATTTACTACTTGATCTATTTGAATGCAATCCAGTGCATTTGAAAGAGCAAGAAATAAAGAATATTTCTGCTGAATTATCTTTTCCCTCTGATTTTTAAATATTTTTTAAAACTCCGGAAAACTCACAAACAAATCATTAAAATAGGGGTAAAAATATTTTTAAAAATCGGAGGAAAATTTAATTCCTCAGAAGCATTCGTTATTTTTTTGCTCTTTCAGATGCACTTTATTGCTTTCAAATGGATCAAATAGTAAAGATGGAGAATTAAAGTCGAAATTCCATAGGACTAACATTACGTCCACGAAATCAAAATGGCGGGTAGACGGGAGTCTTAAGTATAAAATGATGAAAGAGAGTAGAAACAGGGAGACTCCACGGCTTCTAATATTCCGAAAGACACCGTGTGATGTAATAAATCTTCTAAATCGCTATCTGTTGCCAGGATAATGAGACGACTGACAATACACAAAAATAATAATCTTTATAGAGAATAATTAGCAAGAAATTGAGAAAAAGTTACCAGTTACATGTTTCGATTCATGACTGATACTATTGCTGAATTTTCGTTATCAAATATCCGGAACCCTACGCAGCCATACTGATTTAAACCTATTCTGGCGGGCTGTTATTGATTTCTTCTATTTAGAGTGTTATTTCACAACATATAATTCTTAAAGGTCTTGTTACTGTACCCTTTATTTTGCATTACTCGAACACATTTGAATTAATCCAAACTTTAACACTCTTATTAACTGTATGAAAAACCGAAGAGTTGTAACATTTTATCCTTGCAGGCTATGACTGCTGAAGATTGTTCAATAACCCCTTGCCAAGCCAGTAAACACTGCATAAGTGTACAAGGAACCCTCAACTGCGTGGATGGAGCAATACTAGGTAATTTCTTCTTTTTTCCCTTTAAATTTTTATCTTCGTGTCCCTATGCTCATGTATTGATAGCTTAACTAATGTATTGTAATTAATTTTTAAAAAAATATGCATCAGGAAGCTCTGTGATCGTAGAGAATATCGTATGCAAAAATAAATCCAAAGTGATATTGGATTAAGCATTTTAAGTATTTTACAATTCAAGTAAGGTAAAACTTCAATAAGAAGGGGGGGGGAGGCTTAAAAATACAAGTCTAAGGTGAAAGAATCTTTTTTTTTTTTTTTTTTTTTTTGAAAATGCTTAACTCAAATATTTCTGTGGTTTATTATTTTATAATCTATTATTTAAAGTCGTACTATTGCTACTCACACAATATTTTTATTGGTGATGGGCTTTCTGATTAGTATTCACAATTAAGGGACAGGGATGAAGACTGAGTTGGTGCCTTATTTTTTAAACGGGCTCTCAGAGTAATCCGATTCCAGAGGATACGACATTGACACACATATCGCCAAGAATCCAGGAATTATATATAACTGGGTGAATTATTCTCTGGAAAAATACAAGAATAACTTATTATCAAAAGCTCCTTTGAAAAGCAAGTACTACAACTCTAACCTGATAATTGTACAAATTAAAGGAGGTTTATCCAAAACAATTTATATTCGAGAGTTTTTCCCACTCGGTTCATTTACGTGTGTGTTCCTCTTATTCCTTTGAATTCTATTTCGTTTATGTATCACTTTCCTTTTAATTCAATTCGTTACACCTCTTACCTATATCTAATTCGTCTAATAATGGTTATTTTAGTGGAAAAAGGGATGCAATTTTAGGCGATTCAACTTTTAAAAAACCACCAAGATTAGTGAAGAGAAAATTGCGAATAGCCTAAAGTCACAATGAATGATAATGACAATAATAATCACGATGATGCTGATAATAATCAAGATAATAATAATGATCATGATGATGATCATGATAATGACAACGATTATGATCATAATAGCAATTATGATCGTGATGATGACGACGACATCATAACCATGATAATCTTGATGATCATAATGGCCATGATCATGATAATGCTGAAGATGACGATGATGATGATGATCACGATAGATTTCAATGTACCAGATTTTTTTTTTCTTTGGAGGTATCTTACATATGACGTTTTAACTAATTGTTCCCAGTCTTAAAATCCTTAATCCCAAACTTAAAGGATACACGTAGACTGATATAACAGGTCAATTGAAAAGTCCCCGGGCTGACACATAGATGGCGCTATTAGAGTTAAATCCATATTTTTTTTAGTTAGCCCTGACCCTCAAAAGATGCGTGTATAAATTTGACAGCTGTCGGATCAATAGTTTGTGAATTATAGCATTTTGAGTGAAGCAACTTTTGTTATTGTGAAAAAAATGGATAAAAAGGAATTTCGCGTGTTGATGAAATATTGCTTTTTGAAGGGAAAAAACTCAGTTGAAGCAAACACTTGGCTTGATGCCGAGTTTCCGGACACTGCCCTAGGAAAATCAACCATCAAGGATTGGTATGCTAAGTTTAGACGTGGTGAAATGAGCACCGAAGACGCTGAAAGCCCAAAAGAGGTTGTGACCGACGAAAACATTAAAAAAAATCCACAAAATGATTTTGAATGACCGTCAATTGAAATTGAATGAAATATCAGACACTCTAAAGATATCAACTGAACGTGTACATCATATCATTCACGAATATTTGGGTATGAGAAAGCTCTGTGCAAAGTGGGTGCCACGCGAGCTCACTTTTGACCAAAAACAACGACGAGTTGATGATTCGGAGATGATCAAGCATAATAAACCCGAGTTTTTGCGTCGATATGTGACAATGGATGAAACATGGCTCCATCATTTCACTCCGAAGTCCAATCGACAGTCATCCGAGTGGACTGCACACGATGAACCCGCTCCGAAGCGTGGGAAAACGCAACAGTCGGCTGGCAAGGTTCTGGCGTCTGTATTTTGGGATGCGCATGGAATAATTTTCATTGACTACCTTGAAAAAGGAAGAACCATCAACAGCGACTATTACATAGCGTTATTGGACCGTTTGAAGGACGAAATCGCCGAAAAACGGCCGCATTGGAAGAAAAAGAAAGTACTACTTCACCCAGACAATGCACCGTGTCACAAGTCAGTGAAAACGATGGCAAAAATCCATGAATTGGGCTTCGAATTGCTTCCTCATCCACCGTATTCTCCAGATCCAGCGACTATTTCCTGTTCTCAGATCTCAAAAGAATGCTCGCTGGGAAGAAATTTTCGTCGAATGAAGAGGTGATCGCCGAAACGGAGGCCTATTTTGAAGTAAAGGACAAATCGTACTACAAAAATGGTATCGAAAAGTTGGAGGGTCGCTATAATCAGTGTATCACCCTTGAAGGGAATTATGTTGAATAAAAAAAAACTAATTTTGCCAAAAAAATGTGTTTTACTATGATAGGCCGGGGACTTTTCAATTGACCTGTTATATATATATAGTTAAAAATTAGATTCATTTAAATTTGCAAATTGACTTTGGTCGCAC
Organism: Nephila pilipes; assembly: GCA_019974015.1. Classification (NCBI taxonomy): domain Eukaryota; kingdom Metazoa; phylum Arthropoda; class Arachnida; order Araneae; family Nephilidae; genus Nephila; species Nephila pilipes. The sequence goes on from BMAW01037538.1 coordinate 27,819, forward strand.
ACATTGTAACATTATAAATGACGTATAAACCAAAGAGTAACCTATAACAGATGCTATATTGTTTCATTAAAAGTAGAAGAAACTGTACACATTAGAGATCGAAAAAAGTTGCTTCACAATTTATGTTATTAATGTATAAATCAGTGATACTTCTGCAAAGCGTTAACGTAAGTTAAGAGGGATATGTCTGCCATTTATTAAAGAGATTTACAAGCCATTTATGAAAATAATAGATATGCCATTTTTTTAAATGACTTGCATAGTTAAAATTTGATTAAGTATAATTCATACCAACTAAATTGCGGTTTGAGGATTTCAAAAGTATTTCATTTGACTGATCTCTCTCTCTCCTTAGATAAAGCCTGCAGTGCCGAACCCGGAAGAGGAGGCGTCTACGATAGGTTACCACCTTGCGTCTCGGGATTGATCTGTGATACGACAAAGACCATTGTACGTAGTCTTTAACTAATATTTCAGCGAAGAGTCCAAAATAATAATAACTTATAAATAAGCATCTTTGAATTACTTTACTAAAAGGAAGGGAACTTGGTAGCACTGATAAAGCTACGGCGGGCGAATCACAGCCGTTGTCATAGAAACTCGGGTTACACTGAAAGAAGGGTGTGACTAATAACCAACGAAATTCGCCGAATTTGGCGAGGAAAAAAAAACTGCGTACAAAAAATTTATTTTTTTATTATGAGTACGCATCGTTAATTTTGTTAGCTCATTTATAACACCCATTAATCAAACAAAAATGTCTATCATGTTTTATATCTTCATCCAATCCATTGCCAAGTTTATCTCCAAATAAGCTTTGTGAATCATTGTTAGAAATCGCTTTTATTATTTATCGCATTTCAAATTGTTAAAATAGATAAGGTGGTTTAAAATACCAAACCAAACTCTTATATAAATATTAGTGACATCTTCCTTTGCATTTAGGTGCAATCAAATCTACTATTGAATTAGAAGAAGAGACTTCATTACTGATTTTAATACTTGTGTCTTACCACACACGACTTTGAGAACGCCCTTCAATCATCCAATATCATCCAAATAGTATATTGGCACTTTTCCTTTTTTTTTTTAACTCCCAAATTTTTCTCAAATAATTTCTGCGTCTTAAAATGATGTCTTGTCTTTTAAGAAGCACTGCCTGTTTTTTTCCTTTTCTCAAATAAAAATCTCATATCTTTCAATTTCCTATACAAGGTAGTCAGGCGTGTGTTTCACGAAAAAACATTGGTATCACCCTTCATTTCTTTCAGAACTTTGTCTAACGTAGGAATCCCATTTCTACAAAAAAGAAGTTATGAATTTTTCTCCAAATGCTTGTCATCACACTTGATTGGCTTCTGCGCTAACTTGTGACTCCTGGTCTTTTTTCCAGAACTTAAAGAACTTAAACGTCTTTCTTTTTAATATGTTTCCACTTCGGATTGATTTTCCTCGCTTTGATGTTGAATACAGAATGATAAGCGAAACTCTTTCTTCAGCCATGTTTGGAATGTCAAACAAAAATGAAGAAAATAGCACGAGAGATAAGAATTATGAGTATAAACAATACCAAAATTGTAAAACGAATGACATAGAATTGGCGTGAAAGCGTAGCAAGCTCTCTAGAAATGTTACCTTGTAAACTGGTTTCCAGCTAAAGTGAAAATCTATCACTTCAATGTTTCGACTATATTCCTTCGCTTAGAATAGAAAATAAATGTTTTAATGTAGTTAGTGTTTAGATCGAGTGGTTAGGTCGACACTAGACCTGTAGTCCACTCGCCAAGCAAACTCGATGCTTATCTATCGACCCCAAATGGTTGAGGGCTGAGTTGACCTTTGACCATCTACCCAAGTTGAAACCATCGGAGGTCGAACCTGCGTAGGCAGTGCTCACTGTCAGCCATTTTTATCAATACACCACCACATACACATGGACATTATAATAGTTATAGGTTGATAATAATAGAAAGAAAAAACGTATGCAAAAATTTCGAAATAAATACTATGCAAGGTTTTGCAAAGAACAGATTTAGCCACCCAAGGTGTGCTTTTTTCTTCTTTTTTTTATAATTATTATTAAAATACTCAATTAAATATAAGAACTAAAGTAAACGATGCAATTTCGAGAAATGGACAACAGTAAATTTTTCCGATATTAAAATTAAAGAAAACGATACATTATTAAATCGAATATTATATCAACTACACGTAATTAAAATTAAAGCAAACAGTAAATTTCTAAAGTGAATATATTTAAGCTAAATATAATTAAAATCAAAGCAAACGATCACAAATTGAAAAGTGATCTGGTACGCCAAAACGTCTCACCTAAAATAATAGTCCCTTTAGTGGCGGGGAAAAAAACGTTTTGAAGAGTTACATTCTTAGTACGATAAAACTTCACACCTGCTCATTTCATTTCCTTAGTTGTGGCAGAGGAGGCAATTTTAAAAAGCTGATACATAATTCTTAAAACCATTTATATTTCGATTTTAATTTGTTTAATTCCATTTTAACTCTATTATCCAAGCCTTCTGATTTAATCGAAATTAGAACTAAAATCAAATGAAATTTGCTGTTCAAAATATGCATCGCAAATTAAAAACTATTCACTTATGACTCATTTCTGAGGTTACGAATTTTATTAAGAAGTTAAAGATGTAGTTCTTAAAGTTGTGTTCGTTTAATATCAAAGAACCAGATCGAACTTTCGAATACACAAGTCATAAAACTGTTCCTTTCATTCTCACGTTCAGACGTCCATGATGTAGTACTAGTAAAAAATGCGTTCGTTCAAATGATGGCAATTTCTGGATACAAATATGGCCATGGTCCAAAATACAATTTATTTTAAATAATTTTTTTCACATTAAGTAATTCATTTTAAAGGGACCATGGAAACCAAATACACATTCCAACTGCAAAAAATTCTATAATCCAAACAAAAACAACTTCTTCAATCGGCCAGAACCTCCGTCGCCAGCTCGATCTATCTTTCTTCTGCTCCATTTCCCCCAGCTCGTTTCTCTCAAAACGGTTGCAGCACTTCTGTTGTAGTTTTTATTAGGCGCGTGTACGTGGGAAAATTGCTAACCATTGTGCCGCCTCGGCAGCACAATGGTTAGCAAGCTTTAGATATTTCCCCCTCGTATCCTTACTGTACCCTTAAAATGTAAGAACATTCCAAGAAACGTACGAGTACTTAAAAACCCGTTTAGCTTTATGGTCTAAGAGAAGAAACATGGAACACATTTAAGAAAAATGGATTGATATAGATATAAATGAGTAGTATATTAAAATACACTACTCTCTGATAGGTATCAAACTCAAAATACAAAATTAACGTTCTAAGGTTTATTACCTGAAAGAGTGTTCTACATTAGGTCTCTATTCTTTAACATTAAACGAAGACAATCTTCAGTATTTTTTGGTTGATATAATTAAAATTATAATCATTTTATAACTGTAGCTAACTAATTGCTGCACATTTCAAAAAGTATAATAATAGTTTCAAGAACTATTCCTTACAAAATGATTTCCCGAAATTTCGAGAATAATTTTTATGAAACAAGCATAATTACTTCAAAAATAAACCTTATTTCTGGAACATAAATACATATTAGAAAGAGGAAGCCTTAAGTCTATGCTGTAAGACAATAATTTTATTTATTCTCTTCATATTTTCTGATTTTTAAAATTATATGTACAGATTCTTAAAATTTGTTTTCCAGGCCATCTGCACAAAAAAACCTTAAGAGTCTATAAAAATGAATACGCTCCTGGCTCTTCGATTTCGACGTTACAGAAAATTTTAAAATTGTTTTATATCTGTTTTGTGTTTTCAATGAAAATAAAGAGTTTATTGCAACATTCTTGAAATTCTCTTTCAAATCATCAATGCGCATACTTTTGTCTTTTCTATTTGAATCCATAAGAGTCATTTAAAAAATATATTTTACAATAATTTTTAACAAAACTTTTATTACGTAACATCTATTTCATATATTTTTATATAAATCATCTGAACAAGGAGAAATATTTAGAATACATAATTTTGAGGATTTTTAATCAGAAATAGTATTCATGGGGGGGGGGGGGCATTGAACATTTAAAATAAAAGTGTACAGAGTTTGAATTGATCCTTCTTGAGTATGAATAGCGTTCCTTCAAAATGATTTATTTACTGTGAGGATAAATTTTTGTTACTGAGAAAGGAATTATCAACATGAAACTAATGAAAAGATAATTTAATAATGCATATTATATTATAAAAGTTTTGAAAAACATATCGCTTAACAAAATAACTGATACTTTTAATCATTTAGAACTACCTTAATTTTTTTAAAAAAATTGTTAAAATTTAAAAAAAAAAAATTAGAACTAAAATGGTCTGTACATGATTTTAGAAATAGATCAATTCCCTTTTAATACTTTAAAGGAATAAATTCTAAGGTTACAAGTACGAAAAATTGCTTATAAACGAAATATCTCTATTACAAAATGAAAAACCCTCATTATTCCCATTTGTTGAAAAAAAAAATAATAAGTTTCCATTATTAAAATATTATTAGGTTATAAACTAATGCCAGAAAACATAAATGTTACAGACTTTTTTTCTAGGGTTTCCTCAGAAATTTATTTACATCAGACGAAAACTTTTTGACATATTATCCACTTCAGACACAATCCAATAGCGGGGCTTGGAATACAATTTATTCGTTGTTACACTCCTCGTCAAACAAAAGGCGTGTAGAAGGAAACAAGGAATGAAAATGGTAATTAAGAAATTGTTTCGTCTCTGTTAGATATCCCAAAGATTCAAGTGTCAGCCTCAGAGGCACCAATGATATCACCAAACACGTGACTTACCACACCGCTATGAAGCTTTTAAAAGGTTCTCCTAATACCTTTGAAAAAAAAATGACTGCTTGCCATTTGAATTGTTGGATGCCTTTCAGAAGGGTCGCATTGTAGGACTGCATGTAGTCGAATAGTCTTTCCGTCTGATTATGAGACATATGGGTCGCACAGACGTTACAGTTTCACGCTGTTGCAGGAGTTGGGTACAAGGAAAATATCGCTCATAACAAGTAGGTTCAGGAAAGGCTACATAAACTACATGTAGAGACTGCAGCGGTTCGCCAACAGGCAGATTATTTACCGATTGTGGAGACCGCCAAACAGATTCTGCGGGCGCTCCGAGGCGCTCCTCGCCAAAGGCAGCAACCCTGGAGCGCGCTCTCCTTCACTTCCAAGAACTGACTCATTCTCTCTCTTTCGACTTGCGCTCTGACATGATGCTCGATCGGAGCTCGTTGTACGTAGCTCAATGGTGTGTAAATAAATAAATATTAAAATGCCCAGCATGTGCCTCTGTCCAAACCAAAACCCGCAGCAAGACGATCAAAGAATCGATTAGGATGTCCGAAGGACACCAACTGCCCCAATTCAGGACATTATGCGAGCAGCGGTACCCCTTGCACATCATTCTGTAAATTTCCCGTACCTGCCTGCTTCTGGATTGCTTGCACGGAAACCATTACGGAAAGGGCCCCTGCAACGTCACCTGAGGCTGCAATGGTGCAACGAAAGAATACCACGCGGAAGGGCAGCTGGTTATCTTTAGTGTTCAGTCTCGAGGTTGATAACAGCTCCCGTGTGTAGAGGCAACGGGGTTAGTACCACAATGGACTATTTGTTGGCACTCGTTACACATCTAGACCACAGAGTGTTATAGTATGGAGTGCAAGATGCTCGATCATTGTTGATTTTCAGCAAAGCCACTTTGACAGCCTAAAGGCACATTAGTACTGTCCTTCGACTTGTAGCCATTTCTTTTGTGAAGGCCCATCCCGTCCTCTAATTCAGCAAGACAACCGCTGCTATTTCATGAGCTGGCATCGCAGCCACATACACTGTGCCGTAGTTAGCAGCATTGTCAGACCTGTCGCCCTCGGAAAACTTAAGGGATGCTTATACTCCATTATGTTAAGACTCCACTGCTATCAGAACTTTTCAAGATCTCAAAGACAAAGTTCACTCAGCATGAGATGAGTTGAGTCAAAGCACTGTTAAGAAGGTTTTCGACCGGATGCTACGGTATCAGGCAGAATGCATTAGAAATAACGGTGGTACAACATCCAATTGAGAGTGGTAATGATTTTGTATTTTGACTCATAAATGTTATCATATCCTCGCACATTTTTCAATAATTTATTGTTGTTGCTAAGTGCTTACTTTCATATATCATATCAATCCTACTATTCCTTCTAAGTGCATTTTATTTTTAAAAATGAGTGCATAATACAAAAGTCGAGTTTATAGAAGTTTTATCGTATTAGCTTACTTTTGCGGAAACCATATAAAATTCAAGTTCTGCACAAAAGTTACTCTTCAGATGTAAGAGTAACATTTACTTAAATGTCCATTTAGAAAACATGATTTTAAAGATCACCAATTTTCTCTTGAATAAATATAAAACTGTAAATTAATAATTTAATACAATTTTGATAAATTATGGAACACAGAAAGAATTCATATAAAGCTTCAGTAAAGAGAAAATAATTCATATCTTATAATAGGAATCATAAGAAATAATTCAAAAGGTTTGTTTTTTTATTAACATCGCACTAAAAGCGACACGAGGGCTATTGGCGACGGACCTCGTAATTTTGAACCTCAATCAAGTGATGAGGACGTTACCTGAGCTGGCACCCCCTTTTCCTAACGTCCACCCCATGGCTACAGAACAAAGGAAAGGAATAAATACAATTCCAAATTTAAAAATAGGACAAAGATAAAGTTTCCTTTTGTTTCCTTTCTAATTCATGTAATCATTTCTTAGTTCATTCTAATACAAGCACTGGAAATTAAATAAAGTCGGTAAACATTTATGCTGAAGACAAGGATATGCTATTGAAGGAACTATTTCTTAATTTTCGAATAAGTTATATCTAAATACTTGATATTTTATGACATAGTACATCATTTAACTGAGTATATTTAAAAGATATACTATCAATATTTCTCCTACAAAAAATATTGAACGAAGATTAAAACACTTCTCCTACAATAAATACTACACAAAATTTTAAAAGATTACAATTAGGTCTTATGCTTTTTAAATGAAAAAAGAATATATTATTATATTACTATATACACATAAAAACAAGGATAACTTATATCGTAGTATCTAAGTTAAACATATTTAATTTAATAATATTAAAATATTTATTTTTAGAACTTTGAGTGCTTATACACACACTCACATGCATATTATACATATGTATATATATATATTTATATAAACGATCCTGTCGACTAAATGTAACGTATTTATTTTAACGTTTGTCAATAGTAATGAATCATTCCATACATGGCCGAAATACTTTTATTTCCATATTGTAGCAGACTTTAGTCGGACTTCGGCCACCAAGGGCCGAAGCGAAGTTACCATACAAATTTCAAATGATCATCGGTGAGAGAAGGACCAGCGTAAGAGAGGAGCAGTATGAAAAGGAGAGAAGCATAAGAAGAGAGCGTTTTTCGCTATGTTTTGCTATTTATATGAGGGAAAATTCAATTAAACGTCAGAGTCCAAACTGTCTGAATAGAGGTACTTCTAGGGAAGATAAGTATAGACCCAAAGTCTGGTAGGGATCATCCCTACAGGTCTGATCCGTGAGAAGAGAGCATTGTCAGCGAATTTTTTAAATCGCGTGATTGAATTAATTAAAAAGAATAGGAATTGTATCAGGAAATACGAATGAACATTATCGTTTAAAGGAGAGAATGGGCAAATTTAGTAAATTAAATTATTTAAGTGAGAAATTAATGTGAATTAAGTTAAATCATTACATATATATATATAAACAGTCTACAACAAAAAAAAAAAAAAACGACGCACCAAGAAGGAGTTGCCCGATTGTAATGAAATTTCGTATGCAAAGACATTTGGACCGAACATGCAAATGATTAAAATTTCCAATCAATGAATAGCAGGAGCTACAGCGCATTGGAACTGCACACTCAGCAAGCGTATATAAGAAGATTCTTAAGATTCTCAATCTGATGGTCAAATTTTCTATTCTTTTGCAATACCCATGCCTTATTTTTCAGCAAGATAATGCCAGACCACATACGGCACACGTTGCTATGAACAGTCTTACAGCTTGTCAAACACTTCCTTGGACAGTCAGATATCTCTCCAATCCAGCATGTCTGGGATAGGATGGGAAGGCGACTGCATCTACCAGGGAATGTTGATGCCCGACAATTGGTGCAAATTTAACAAAAAATACCGCAGGAGACGTGTGGCAGCTTGCATCCAGGCTAAAGAGGGGTCAACACCTTATTGAACTCGTTATTTTGTAACGACGTAACTCTGAAATAAATCATTCAATTTTTCTGAAATTTTAATCATTTCCTACTCTGTACATAATTTGCTTATCCGCTAATTTTTTGTCTCCATCAGACAACTCCTTCTTAGTGCGTCATTTTTTTTGTTATTTATATACATATATACAATATATATATGTGTGTGTGTGTGTGTGTGTGTATTCCATATTTTTTATTTATTTTTAGAATGTTAAAATGAAACAAATGTGTTGGACCTTTTCTGAGCATCATCGAATTTCTTTATTTTCCACAGAAACAAATTGTTAACAAACTCCATTAAACGACTTTCCAAACTTCAAATCTAAATAAAAATGTTTTGAATTAAAAATTCGTAATATACTGTCTAGCATAGCCAGCATTACGTTTTCTTCTTTCTTGCGAGAACATCTTTCATAGTCATGACTATTTCTGTAACTATACATTTAATAGTAGACACAAATTATCACACTTCAAAAATGTAATGAAATTTTCTAGCAATAAAAACAACTCGAAACAACTGAAAAGCTACTCGCTCATTTCCTGCGTTATTAACTTTTACATTCCAGTCAATGTTTTTCTCTCAAAATTCATTAAATTGTCACTAAATTTGTTTAGATCATAACATTGATTCTTAAATTGGAAATAATTTTTTAATTCCAAATCCACGACTTCGAAAGCAACCTAAAAGTTTGCGTTTGTTACTTACAAAGAACTTACAAATATTTCTATACTTATTTTATTCAGTTCTTTCTACTAACTCCAATAAATATAATATACCTTCCCCCCCAAAAAAAAAAATAATTGTTTTGTTGCCATTTAACGATGGAAAAAAATTTAAAAATAATGCAATGTTAATTCATTTTTAACAAATATGGTCTGCATTTTATAAAAATAACTAAACATAAGGAAATCAGGATAAAATTATTATCGTCTGTATGTGGCGGCTGCCTACGTCATCTTTTGACATCATTTTTGACTGCGGAGCTGCAAGCTAATTTTTAGAAAAGGAAGGAGCGATCTTTGCTCCAAACACTTGCTTCGCAGTTTCCAGACCTGTGAAGATCGAGTTGCTATTGATTTGTTAAGTTTGAAATAAATTTTTATTTCCTTGGTTCTTCTTGTTTTTTAGTCTATCGCAGTTGTTTATTTATCCTACACCATCTGATAGGACATTATGGGGAACGGAAGGTGTTAGTAACACTCCTGCCCCCATAAGCTGGTGACCCGGACGTGATATGAATGCCAAAATGAATGCCGGTTTCAATCGATCCATCGCAATGAGGCGCTCTTGACCCTTGATAAGGACAATAAAATCTTTGGGTAGGCGACGGACCACCTTAAAAGGACCCTCATATTGCATCTGCAATGGTTTTTTGAATGGAGGCCGGCGGACGAAGACATGACTACATGTTTCCAAATCCTTGGGAATATAGATTCTCTTAGGGCCGTGACGTAGAGGAAGGGCAGGACTGATAGCTCTGATGATTCGTTGAAATTTTGCCACGTAGTCCGGACATCTATTGATATTTCTCTCCTCATATAGTTGTCCCGGGAGACGAAGACTTGATCCATAGACCAACTCTGCTGTTGAGGCGTTCAGGTCTTCCCTCAAGATCGTCCGGAGACCAAACAGGACATAAAAATTAGCTTGCAGCTCCGCAGTCAAAAATGACGTCAAAAGATGACGTAGGCAGCCGCCACATGTATCATGTAAAAAGTAATGGAACGATATGTTATTTGTCATGAATTTTTCAAAGTACAGATTTATAACAAATATTTTAAATGTTTAATAAAATCTGTAATAGAGAAGGGGATTATTTATAACAAAAAGTAATTTTAAAAATACAACATATTTAAAAATATAACACTAGAAAAAAAAAATCCAATAATTTTTTTTTATTATTTTTGGAATATTTATACTTACAAATATACGATGAATTTCTAGTTTGAAAATAGCGCAGTCTTTAAAAAAATAAAAGCAAACGATTTTGCAATAAAAAAAATATCAAATTTATACTCATGTATTAAAACGAAGGAACAGAGGATAAATCATTAAATTAAAGACATCTTAAATAGAAATATAACTATTGTTGCCATAAAATGGAAATGAAATAAAATAAAACTTTTTAAATTAATCTATTCTCAACAACATGCCACTCAAATAAAACAAGACGATTTTGTGATCGATTTTTCAGAATTTGATTGCAGTATCATAAGGCTAAAGAAACTGTTTTGAAAAGATATCCATTGAGTATTAAAAGAATAGCTATATTATAAATATTCTTAAAATTTCATTTTGTTAAAATATTAAGAACTTGATTGATTGCTAATTAACTTCGCACTTAGAAGCAACTCAACAGCTATTAGTGAAGTACCTCGTAATTTCGAGTCAATTACTACTCATGTATTAAAATGAAAGATCATACGTATCTGAGTTACGTGGACGACACCTGAGTAGGCACTCCTCCAAATTTCCTCACCACATTAATGGAGGGACTTAAAGGCAGGACAAATTTAGCATGCTTCAGTTCCTCTACACGGTGGGTCTTTAATGGCATCATAACTCGAACGCGTGACTCGACAAAAACAACGCAGGCCGCAAGTTCGTGACAGTAAAGATTAACGAAAAATAATTCGATATAAAAACCAACGTTTTTAAAAACAACGTTTTTATATGGTGGCAAAGTTTATTAGAGAAAATTATTGAAATATTAGTTAAAACTGTTAGTTATTTTTAACTTTAAAATTTACTTAAAACGAGACATTTGTGAGAGTATTAAAAAATTCATAATACTCATAAAATCAAAACATGCATTTGAAAGTTTGTAAGTCATTCTATTAAAAAAAGAATGGGAACCAGAATTCAGAAAAAATTATTGTGATAAGACATGGCGCCAAATATTGGAAACTTTCTTTCTTGCGAATGATTACTGACTAAAAGTCAGCAACCCTTACTATCTCGGAGATAGTAAAGGGGAGATAGTATCTCCCCTTTGTGAGTACAAAAGGTTTACGATTCCTCATGCTGCGTGGGGAGTGCCCGGTGCTCCCAGAGGGGGAAAGAAATTTTTTCCTCAATTCTAAAAGCGCCGAGAGGAAAGAATATTTTGACTTATTAAAATTATTGAAATATGAGTTAAAACTTGTCGCAAATGTCTAAATATTGCATTGTTAGGCGAATACGAACGATTCCCGAAATTTCAAAGCTCTAGCTTGATGGGAAGTTGGTTAAATTAACGATCGAAAATTTGATGACACACACACACCAAGTGAAATTCAGAAAAGCGTTGTAATAACAGCTCAACTTGACTCGGAGGTGAAGAACAACTCTACTTGACGAGCAGAGCAGGAAGAACGGAACGCTATGCGAGTCGAGTGAGGGAGAAAGCGAGGAACAGGAGAACAATGGCGAAAAAAACAAGCAATGTCTGATAATTCAGTAGATTTGGAGATGCGTAATATTATTGAAATGTTGTGTATCGTGCTGCATTAATGTTTAAATTAAAGTCTTGCAGCTAAAAAAAAGGTCTGGATTAACTTATTAATTTTTATTTACAACCACTCTCACCGCCTTCCAACAACTCGACCAAATGGAACGTATTTTACTGTGACAATGACCATTGGGCTAGGGCGACCAGAAGTAATATGAGTTAGTTTAAGCCGAAGAATAAATAAAATAATTACAAAATAAAAATTCAAATTTGATAATAAATAAAGGATATTTTTTTAAAACTTAAGGATATTTTTATCACATAAAATCCCCAAACATCAAATGACACCAGAAAGAGAAGATCTTGGAATTGCTTCTGGTTATTTTATTTTTTAGTATGTCCGTTCTTTGCAAGGATGAATTGGAAAAATATAAGGATCCAGCTCGATGTAATTTTTTTTTTAACGGAAATCAACATTTGAATAACATTTTGGGTTATTTTAAGTGAACCGCAAGTGATTATTATAATTGCTTCGCAGTTTAAAAGAGTGCCATGTGATCAATCCATTTTCATTTGTATCGATATATTTCTGGATGAAACGATTTAAAAAATTTTAATAAGTTCTAAGTTGACTTTTTCATCTCTAATTTCAAAATATTTGCCAAAAATCGGCTTTTTTGGTCAGATAAATCAAGTTTCCAGTTTATAAGAGCTGGTTGGAGGGTGGCGCAAACCCCACGAGTCCACGGACCCAAATTGTCAACAATGCAACGTTCAAACTGGTGTGGCTTCCACAGGATGTGATATGTTTTCACAAGGACTGGATTCTGTGGTCAAACTGAACCAATTATTGACTGGAACTGGTTATATTCAGCTACTCGAATACCCTTTGCCGCCATTTATGTATCCAATCAAAGATAGAGTTTTCCAGGATGACAATGCACTATGTCACTAAGATTATGTCTTTCGCAATCGGTTTGAGGTATACATTCTGGAAAATTCCAGCGAATGATCTGGCCACCTAGATCGCCAGACATGAATCCCATCGATATTTATGGGATAAGATCGAAAGGTCAGTTCGTACACAAAGTCCTTCACCAGCAACATTTTCGCAACTATGGATGGCTGTAGAATCAACATGACTGAATATTTCTTCAGGGGACTTCCAAAATGAGTAGTCGAGTCAATGCTACATAAAGTTCCTGCATTTCGCCCAAGTACAAGGTGCTCCAACGTTATATGAGGAGGTATGCCACGACTTTTTGCTGTCCAGTGTACAAAGTCTTATACGGTAGCGAATTCAGAAGAATCTCTCTTACTCAAAAGTTTTTTTTTTTTTTAATCCTATGCCCGTCTCTGACCTTTGAGTCATGAGTCGACGAGCAGCCCAATACAGTGAAGAACGATAAAAACTGTCAGTTAAAACGTCGTCAGTAACACACAAATATGAAGAGTCAAAAGAGTTTAAAATATTGGGGGGGGGGTAATGTCAGTCGCCTACTCGTGGTACCCCTTGTTCTCGCTAAATGACTGACCTCTTGTCGCCTTGAAACAGCCCTTTCTGTATTCTAGACAAGTGGAATATGACTGGAAGTCTTAATGATAAAAAAATTATTCAACAGTAAAATGAAGAATTAGATCTTTTTTGTAGATTTCTTCAATTTATGGTACGATTAGTAGCGTTTTCATTAATTTTTTTTAGGTTTTAAAACCAAATTTATAGAGATATTTAAGGAAAGAAAATTAAGAGAAAGAGTATTTCTTAAACTATAAGGAAGTTTAAAGGAAAAACCATATTAATCATCTAATATCAAAGAAAATGTCATTTTTACCATTTAAAACGCGAAAAACAATAACTTTTTTCCAATAATTTAAAAAATCCTTCGTAAATTTTAAAATTCCCTTCAAAATAATTTTTTTTTATGAAAAAAACAATATTTTTTTTTTACATATAAAAAGAATTTGAGATTTATCATTTATAACACTAATATGTTAAATTTATGAGTATATTTATCAACAGTGATTTATAAGATGTGCGTGTTTGATGATGATGATGATGTGACATTGCAAATTATTTATGCTAATATTCCTGATGGTAAATATACTTTATTTAACAATGTTTTTATGTATTTCACTTGGTGTGTTTCTGTCTCTGTGTGTATCAGTGGGTCATAAAATTTTTGATCATTAATTTAACCAATTTCCATCAAGCTAGAGCTCTGAAACTTTGGGAATCGTTCTTACTTGCCAAACAATGCAATATTTAGACATTTGCGATAAGTCTTAACTAATATTCCAGTAATTTTTGGGGGGATACAGCATCACTAGGATCAATAAATCCTTCGGGATCAAGGCAGGTATGGCGAATAAATGCCAACCTTTGTTGTTATCTTGCTCACTTCGACCTGGAAAAAAAAATGAAATAAATTATAAGTAAAATAATGTTTAAATTTTCTTACCTCCTCTACGATGTTTTCTTACTCTCTCCGTACTGTTGCCATCCTTCTTCTGGGCATCTTTTGGCCCATTACCAGTGACTGGCTCCTTAGTTTCATCTGAAAAATAAATTTGAGGCTTAATGAAAATTCAGAATTGAAAATATCTTCAAACTTACCAAATATGGCCCGGACTGCGTGGCCAATTATTCTATAACAATATAGGTTGAGTATTGTGATATATTCAATATTTAAAAGCAAACGATTTAAACTTAAAGTGATATTTTTTTTCAATATTCTTTATTAAGCTGTATTTTCTTTAAATGTTTAAAGTTGTTACAAGGAAATAAAATTATGCTATTGGCAACACCAGACCATATTTTTGTTTTTAGAAAATTTACTGGCAACGAAAAAAAAAATAGAATTTAATTTGGTTCCAAGATGTAAAAACAAACGTTGAAAAATGGTGCTTGTGAAAATTGTGTATATGATTTATGTTTGAAAAGATGTGCGCAAATAAATGTGATGTCCTGAAAACAAGTCATCTTTATTAATAGTCAGTAATACAGCACAGGATATTAACGTAAATGATAATGCGCACGTATCAGAACGCGAAAAATTGTAAAATTTAATTAAATTAAGTAAATTAACTAAAATGTATAAACTGGTAAAAAGTGAATAAACTTTAAGAAACTAATTAATAAACTTTGCCACCATACAAAAACGTTGTTTTTTTTTCTCGGATTATTTCCCTATACAGTAAGAAAAATATAGAACATCTTACATTGTTTTAAAATAAAAATATACTAGAGGACATACGAAGAGTTGTGGAATACTATA
Organism: Nephila pilipes; assembly: GCA_019974015.1. NCBI lineage: Eukaryota > Metazoa > Arthropoda > Arachnida > Araneae > Nephilidae > Nephila > Nephila pilipes. The sequence goes on from BMAW01037538.1 coordinate 42,904, forward strand.
CCGAAGACTCCTTGATTTTGTGATATATATTTTTTCAACTAATTATTAGAGCTTAGATCTTTTGTGCGTCTGAGAAAATGATGTTTTAATCATTCCATAGAACTATAAAAATAATTTTTTGTCGAAATGGTTTTTTCCCCTATGATTTGAATATGGACATGAACTGTCAGATATACTTGAATTTAGGTACCATTAAAAACTATTACGCAATAAGGCTCCAAATTTTACATGCTTCTATAAAAAGTACATGTTCAAATTGTACTGTATTGCAGACTATAAATAAAGATGACTTGTTTTCAGGACATCACATTTATTTGCGCACATCTTTTCAAACATAAATTATGCATACAATTTCCACAAGCACAATTCTTCAACGTTCGTCTTTACATTTTGGAGCCAAAAACCATTCTATTTTTATGTTCATTGCCAGTAAATCTTCTAGAAAAACAAAAATATGATCTGGTGTTGCCAATAGCATAATTTTATTTCTTTGTAACAACTTTAAACATTTAAAAAAATATATCTTAATAAAGAATATTGAAAAAAGTATCACTTTAAGTTTAAATCGTTTGCTTTTAAAAGTTGAATAGATAATATTTTAAAAAAGTATCACACTATGATTAAATCGTTTGTTTTTAAAAATTGAATATATCACAATATAGTGAACCAAAAATATTTTTTTGTATAAGTATTACCAAAGTTTTAAGAAATAGAGTTTTACGTGAAAAAAGGAGAAAAAAAATTAAAATTTCCAAAATTACAAAGTTTATAATTTTTTTCAAAGAAAATTGACTGTAATATCATTAAAAAAGTTAGTTCACAATATTTTGTGTATAGTTTTCTACGTGAAGAGTACAATATTTGTATATTTTTCAAAATGGTACCTAAATGCGAATACATCTGAAACGTCATGTCTATATTCAACTCATAGGATAAGAAAAACTTGACTAAAAATACGTTTTATAGTTAAATAAAATTATTAATATATAATTATTTTTGCACATAAAAATCTTAACCTCTAAGAACAATTTTTGAAGCATAAATGCCACGAAAAGAGTCTAAAAATTCGTAATTTCTTTTTCCCTGCACTCTTAATCAATATTTCTTTACATATAAAGAGAATTTGAGATTTATCATTTATATCACTAATATTAAAATTATGAATATATTTATTAACATTCATATATAAGGGTATGTGTTTCGAATTGAATGTGACGTTGAAAATGATTTGTACAAGTATTCCTGAGGACAAATATACTTTATTTTTCACTATCCAGTAAGAAAGATAAAGAGCTCTTAAATATTATTTTCATATAAAAACTTTTTTTGAAATCGACTTAATTGAAAATTATTCAAAATTTTCTATAAATAATAATTATTACATTCTATTTGATTTTGTCATGATTAAGTCCGAAGTAACAAATAAATGCGCCGTTAAAATTAATCCTCATAAAAAAAAACAACTTAAAATAGATATTTATTTTTTTTATTCACTGTTGCAAGCTCAAAACTTAAACAAACACTAAAGTTATTCTTTCAAAAAGCCGAAAAAGTCCCCATAACTTGTAATGGCCAATAAAAAAAATATCACCTATTAAATACCCGCCTTTTGAAGTCTTAAGAGAAGTATAACTTTAAAAATAGCAAATATTACTAATTTATGGTAACTTTACGTCACATATTCTAAAGAACAATAGTTGACCTCACTGGTTTTGGAGGTTGCTCAAAAGTGAACACAGAAAACAAGCCATAAAAGACCTCTCCGTTATTGCTGGGAATATCAAGGCAAAGACAAACCGATAGGTATATATATCAGCGAGGCAAAAGCTCGGAATCACCAGCACACCAGAGGATATTATATTATATTCAAAGTTTCTGCTTCTCAGAGAACATGAAGTTCCTTTATGTTATTTTGACTTTGTGTCTATTTGCAACGGTAAGTAAGAAATCCCTTTAACTAGTGTTTGTATTATCCTGCTATCTGATGCTAGAAAATGAATCCAAAATTCTGAATCCGTAACAATAGTAAATGCAAAATGGTCGACTCAAAAGCATGATATATGTACGGAGATTTATTTTTAAGGGGAAAGGGGAGGGAAAATATTGTGTGTGTGTGTTTTAAAAAAAATCAAAATGATCCATTCGAAAATAATTCTGTTAAGTGTTGTTCAATTAATAATAGGGTATAGATTTCGCGCCCGCGCGGAACTTGTATACTCTATTAAGTTACTGCTCCTAGTAATGATTATTATTAAATTATTATAAATATAACTATTATATTATTTTGTTCATATAGATGATCAAGTATAACAAAGAGAATATACTGAATAACTACTTGAATTCTAGACTTTCTTTAAACTCAAAAAGGCTTTAAAGCTAAATAAGAATTTAACATACAATAACTGTGTAATTTAAGATCATTCGTGTTCTTCTGTTAGTTACCTTGGAGACTCTTTATAATCTATTTTACGAAAAATAAAACATCGACCCAATCGATTGAAACGTGATTACGCAGTTTCATTTGAATAAAGCAGTGTAATGAAGTAATGGAGAAAAACAGATACATATGATACGCCGAAGTCAGTAGAAAGGTAGCAGGAGTGAGAAGGAATTAAATTGTGCAAGGATTATACGTACTTGTGCGAATGTGAAACATAATTTCATATAGTGGGAGTACAGATCCGACTCTGCCATGCTGACGCGATGTGATGTGATGTGATTATTTTATAAACGTCGCACCAAGAAGCAACATGAGAGCTATTGGCGACGGACCTCATAATGTTGATCCTCGGTCAAGTGACGAGGTTGACATCTGTGTTGGCGCCCTCTTTCCCAATACCCACACCCAGCCTCTGGAAGACTTGGGACCCCGACTAATTAACGTGCATCATCCCTACTACATCGTCTGCGTTTAGTGGCATCTGGGTTCGAGCCCCCGACTCGACGAAAACCGCTGGCCGCGAGTCCGCGACCATGACCACTAGGTTACTGGGGCCACGCTTTGTTGAAGCTTAAGATACCTTTTCGTAGCTATTTCGTCTGAGACCAGAGTATCCGGTAAGCCTGATGATGATTTAATTAAAACTTGTTGGTAAACGTGTTGAGGCACCGTGAACAGGTAAAGAGCATTTGTCTTAAACAACATGAATAAATAAGTGCTTTGAAGGATACCAGTCTGTTGCATATTCACTCGAGATCCAATCAATCTCGAACCTTCATCTAAGTCCGGACTTGGTGGTGCTCATCGATAAAGATATAGTCATCATTGACGTCACCGTTCCGTTCGATAACAGAAAGGAGGCCTTTCCCATTGCCCAACAATGGAAGATTGAAAAGTATCATCCAGTTGTGGATTTCTTCAAAGAGGAATGGTACAGTAAAGTTTCTGTCAGGCCAATCATTGTTGGTAGCTCTGGGGCATAGGATCTGATAAATGATAGATTTCTTTTCTCGTGCTGCTCCAAGTCCTACCTTTCCCTTCCGAGAAAACTATGTCTCTTACACCATTCACAGGAGTCATGACATTTACATCCAACACCTTAATGGACACCAGCAATGCAAAATCGGTTCTTTTAAGCCTTTTGAATCCCTTTCTTCTGAAGAGGATTCTTCATTGTTCTTAGGACTTGTACTTATTGTTTTACTCTCTTATTAGCCACCCAAGGGGCTATCGTTTTCTATATCCTATCAATGTCATACCTGACCATTTTTCAAAAATTTATCTTGTTTGTGCGTATATTTTTATGTCTGCTTTCACCAGTAACGAGCTTGATTTTCAAAAATACATCATAATAAATTTCCTCTGAATTCTTTATTGGATTGAACTAAAATATATGTAATATATGTTTGATACCTACTTTCACCACTAATGAACTCAATTTCCAAAAATATGTCGTCATAAATTTCTCCAGATTTTTTTTTATTGGATTGAAGTGAAGCAAATATAAAAATTAAGTATTTTATTTACTTATTGATTTATGTATTACCTTAAAATATATGTAAACTGAAATCAAGATATTATGACTGAAAATAAGTAACATTATTCAGAATTTTAAGACAGCTGTGAGGCATCCATTTGTTTTAGCCACCTAAGGGGCTATTGTTTCAGGTAGATCACTTTTGGAGTACCAGATGACTTTTTTATCGTTTGCTGCAATTTTAATTTCATTTAGCTTAAATATATTCAATTTTAAAATTCATCGTTTTCCTTAATTTTGACAGTCGAAAAGTTTATTATTGTCCATTTCTCGATATTTCATCGTTTACTTTAATTCTTTTATATTTAATTAAGTAATTTAATAATTATTATAAGAAAAGCGCACTTTGCCTAATCTGTTCTTTGCAAAACTTTGCATAGAACTTCTTAATTTTTAAATTATTTATTTTTTGTTTTTGAGTAACTTTTTTTTGACATTGCTTTCTGATTTTCCTGCTTGCTTGTCATTTGCCTTTATTTTTTTGCGTGTTTTTCGTTTTTCTTCCACTTAGAAAAATGCTTTCCACACTTCAGTGTATTTTTAGTCTCTTTTGCACATGTTAACTCTTAAGTTTTGCCCTGTTCTTTGACGCTCTGATAATTAGTGAGGTCTTGACTTGGGTGGCATCATTAAAATCCAACTTAATCAAGTAAACCTACAACCATATTAAACCTTTTTCATGGTTATTATGACATAAGGCGATAACATTTTGTATATATCTGTGCTTATGCATTAAATATAAAATAATTCGATATAAAAACCAACGTTTTTAAAAACAACGTTTTTATACGATGGCAAAGTTTATTAGAGAAAATTATTGAAATATTAGTTAAAACTGTTAGTTATTTTTAACTTTAAAATTTATTTAAAAAGAGACATTTGTGAGAGTATTAAAAATTTACTATACTCATAAAATCAAAACATGCATTTGAAAGTTTGTAAGTCATTCTATTAAAAAAAGAATGGGAACCGGAATTCAGAAAAAATTATTGTGATAAAACACGGCGTCAAATATTGGAATCTTTCCTTCTTGCGAATGATTACTGACTGAAAGTCAGCAACCCTTACTATCTCGGAGATAGTAAAGGGGAGATAGTATCTCCCCTTTGTGAGTACAAAAGGTTTACGATACCTCATGCGGCGTGTTGAGTGCCCGGTGTTCCCAGAGGGGGAAAGAAATTTTTTCCTCAATCCTAAAAGCGCCGAGAGGAAAGAATATTTTGACTTATTAAAATTATTGAAATATTAGTTAAAACTTGTCGCAAACGTCTAAATATTACATTGTTAGGCGAGTACGAACGATTCCCAAAATTTCAAAACTCTAGCATGATGGGAAGTTGGTTAAATTAAGGATCGAAAATTTGATGACACACACACACTCACACACACCAAGTGAAATTCAGAAAAACGTTTTAATAATAATGACGGAAGAGAGTGGAAACAGGGAGATGCCACAGTTTCTAATATTCCAAAAGACGATCTCTGACATAATTAATCTTCTAAATCGCCAGTCTGTTACGAAGATAATGATACGATCGGCAATTTTGAAGGATTTTGAACAAACATGAGTTTCTTTGGAGGATAAAGAACATGCCTGATTTTTTTTAAAGAAATTTGTATTTGAAACGGGCTAATTAGAAACGTTGCATAGTTTAGCAGTTTATTTTCTTACAGGAATGAATTGAAGTCCCATGCATAAGTTAAGTTGAAGTCTGCCTGTGAAAATGTTTTCAACCAACAGTTCGTCAACGGTTCAGCTTGAAAATGTATAGGTACCTTTATATACCTGGTTGATTGATTGACTGTTTATTAACCCTTTGGCAATTAGAAGAATCAATGGCTTACGCTCTCTCTTATCACGCGTAAAATTACGACCGAACATTCACTGGAAATGTATGGCAGTCGTTTCCCCCTGGTAACTTTTGAAAATGTCACCCTCTTCTGGCGGTGGTAACTAGCTCGCTTTTAACGATAATATTTTAAGAACTAATTGCTGTGCATTAAAGTAATATGTACGACATTTTTACTCTTACTAAAGACAATTCAGCAATTGATAAGTTCTCCCGTTGGAGTGGTGTGTAAGTTAGGAGAGGAGGTGCCAGCTCAGATGTCGTCCTCGTCATTTAACCATGGTCCAAGATTACGAGGTCCGTCGCCAATAGCCTTCGTGTTGCTTCTAGTGAGACGTTAATAAAAACTAAACTAAACTCTGCAATTGATAAGTATTAAAAATATGTGTTTGTAAAATATTAAATTAAAATGACTAAGTAAACAAATACAAATTTAGACTTCACGAAATATTTAACTACTATATTTTCCTTAAAATGCTCTTGTGCATATTATATTTTAAAAACTTGGATTTTCGCATATATATATTCAGAATGATCTAGCTTATCTTCTTCAGCCACTTTATTAACTCCCCTGTAATTACACACAAAAAATAATAACTAGATCGGGAGCATTTTACTTCATTATGCAAGCATTTTACGTTACCCGCACGATCATCTCTATGCCATGAAACTGAATACAAGTAACAAGTACGTATCATCTGAAATAAAAACAACGCAGCATAATATAAGCTAATGAAATCAGCTCGCCAGCGCGCATTTGTTAAAGATTTCACAATGATAGTAAGACTCAGTTGCAACCATTTGGGTAGGAAAACTTCTGATAAGCTGAACAGTACTACAGTAAATTTACATTACTTGGCTCTTTCATGACCAATAAAGTGCTAATTTTGCCCTTTGTAGCAACACGATGACTATTTTCAGTCAAGTGCCGAGCATTATATCAGAGCTGGCACCTATTTCTCCTAACTTCCACACCACCGGGAGGACTTGAAGCCTCGACGGGTTTTACGTGCACCAGCCCTGCTAAAAGGTGGGTTTTTTTATAGCAGCAAGACTCGAACATCCGGCTCAGTGGAAACAGGGTGGCTGCAAGACCGTGCCCATGACCACTAGGCTGTCGCGGCATAATGGGATAATGGAAGTGAAAATTCTAAGGGCATCGGTTCTGTTCGGAATTTGAAGGATAAATAGAACACGAGAATTCTATATTTGCAGTTAATCGTATTTAAATTTCTTTGTGCTTAAAAATTACATTAGATTTCACATCATGGAATTTTTTAAGTACTCGAAGAAATTTGAGCCAATTCTGACTTTAATGCGTTTATTGATTTGTCGACTGTTTGAAATATCGAAAAATATCAATATTTTTTTATCCTTGCAGGCCGTGAATGCCGGAGATTGTCCTGAAGTCGCTTGTACTGACGGGAAACACTGCGTTCGTGTACTTGGAAGCACCAACTGCGTACATGCGGCAAAAAGCAGTAATTTATATTCTTTTTTTTTTCTTCTCCATTTTATTTATTTTACCATTGCGAGTTTGTATGCACTTTGATAGCAGAACTAATATAATAGTCATCCCATTTCTTTCCCAAGGTTGCTTGCTGTACTTAGTAAACGCGAGTGACCTCACCGGGGATACCCTAGCGATCTTTTTCTATTTTAGACGACTCTTCTTATTGCCAACCAATGTTTCTTTTTATTCTCCCAATTTTTTCAAACGTCTAGACTACAGTTACACCCTGTGTGGCATATTATGGCCAGTTTTGGCTCTTGCATCATTAAACTCTACTATCTCTCACTCACTCACATAACTCAACACTGGACCCTCATTTGACTTCTCAAGTGAATTTCGTATTCATTTTATCGATATCGGAGGGATGAAAGGCTGTCTTGTCTCATGACCAGCTACCCAAGCCGAATCCACCGGGAATCGAACTTGGGTAGGCAGTGCTAGCAGTCAGATATGCTATCCACTACATCACTATGGCCAATGTTTTTGATGAACCTTCTAGTTCTAATAACCACAATGAAGTATCGGGGAAGACTGGTGAGTTGGTATCTTAATTGATTTGGTGCCGTGAAAAATATGAGCTCCACCATGAGAATTCTTGTAATTCGAGTCGGAATATCCAACAACTAATGTATTCTTTTCGCATCCTGTTCAACAACTCTCAGGATCTTCTATAGTTGATATTTTTTTGGATTTCTATTTCCTGTATTCACGTATACAAAAGTATCAATTATTCTAAAATTTATGAATTTCAACAGCATTGATGTATAGTACCTTAGAGTAATACAGTCACTTGACAGTTTCAATACTGTTATCAAAGTTAACCAACAATAGACTCTACTTCTTTAAAAAGAAAGTTCAGAAATAGCTATAATAGTGCACTCTTATAGAATAGCTTTTCCTGAAGATGAGATTATCATTGTGTGTATGACTTTCCAGTCGTTCTTGTTTTGAATTGGTAAATTTACCTTTTTAGGTGGTTAGGTTTGTGTCTTTATCATTTCTTTTTATGTAAATATTGAGGTGTATATCGTATTAAAAATTATTTAAATAAAAATATCAAAAAGTTAGCACATTAAAGATTGGAAGCGATCGTCTGATTTATCTAATCTATCCAATCTAGCTCGTTTTGTAAGCTCGCGATCTGTCCAGAATGAGTTGATTTAAGACTGGTTAGTCGACCGCACGTCTTTCAAAATATCCACCTTAGGAAAAGGATTAATGCTCCCTGGTTTGTCCGGAACGAAGTCCTGCATAAATATCTAAATATTGAACCAATTCTAGAGTTCATTAAAAAACAATCATTTAATTTCTTTAATAGAATCCCTCAAATACCTAATGCACTGCTTCAACAACTCCCCGCGTATGATGCGTCAATCGCATCATCACAAAAAAGACCAAGAGCCGCTCACGGACACTCTTATATTCATTTCCCAGTCTTAAAAAGACTGAGAGCGCGTTGAAGCAATTCATTAGTGATATCATGCTTAATTTTTTAAATTCAGAACTTCACATCGATAAGTGGCAATGTCCCATGGTCAAAATGGACCTCGCGTAATACTGTCGATCACTTTCAAAATTTTTAAAATTTCGAAATCTTAGTGATTTCAGCTCTTAAAAGTTTGTTTACACTTTATTTTCCATTTTCCTAAGTTAGAACCAATTTTAACCACCAAGCGTCGCTAGTGGCGTATAGCTCAATTCATGTTAATTCTCTTTTTTCAAACTCAATCTCCTCGCGTTTAAATTTTCCCTCAAACTTTTAAATTGCATTTTTCTTTAAATTGGTTTCGGTACGGTATTTCTATTTATTTCATTTTAATTTTAACTTTATTTTTATCTAGTTACAACCTCTCAAAAACCCGCGGACGACAGCTTTCTCGAAGTCGTTTTCGCCTTCGAACTGAAGTCCCACCCCCTAACGCTCTCTCCGCCCATTGCTATACATGCTTCTTAGCTTACTGACTACAGCGTCCAATGGCAATGCGCTTTCGTAGCTTTACTTTCCAACTTTGTTTCGGCAGTTCCTCACTCTGCCGAACGCCCAGGCGCTTGTTGCCTTGATCACTATTATTATAGTTGATTACGATTAAGCTAAAATTTTATTAAATGATGCACTTTAACTTTTTAATAGTAATTCTGATGAGAGGGTATGTTTTTAATTTTAAAACAGGTACCTCGTAATTTTAGCCGTTACCGTTACACCATTTATTAAAATGATTTACAAAGTCAACTGACGTATAAAAAATTGCTTAAGTATATTCCGTACCGCCTAAACTATGGATAGAGGATTTCAAAAGTATTTCATGTTACTAATCTCTCTCCTTAGAACATGCCTGCAGTGCCGAACCCGGAAGAGGAGGCGTGTACGATATGGTACCACCTTGCGACTCGGGATTGAAATGTGATACATCAAAGACCATTGTACGTACCTTTCAAATGGTATTTCCGCGAAATTGAAATTGCAAGATAATAATAAAAATAAACCTTTATAAAATTACTTCGTTAAGACACCCGTATATACCAGCCATTTTGGTTTTGTGTACTTAATGTTAATCCTATGGAATTTCCACTTTCGTTCTCATATTTTTACTATTTGATCCATTTGAAAGTAATAAAATGCATCTGAAAGAGCAAAAAATACTGAAGGCTTCTGCCGGATTGCTTTTTCTCTAAATTTTTTAAAAATATGTTGGAATACTTTTAAAGACTTGAAGTCCCGAAAAGACCGAAATATTTTTAAGGCAGGTAGTAGAAATTCCATAGGATTAATATTACCTCCATGAAATCAAAATAGACGGAATCCCGGTAGACGGGAGCCTTTATAGAAAATGCTGTAATTTACTATTTAAACGCGCTCTTTTATTTGCTTCATTTCACTTGGAATTTTTTCCGTATTTTTGGTTCCCTCTGAATGGATCAAAATTGGGAAAAAGAAATTCACTAAACCGAACATGTGAACATCTAAACTTCTTGTAATGAGAGGAAACAATAGATAGCAAAAACTTGTCAAAAACTATAAATCTTTTTTAAAATTTACTTTTTAAATTTGTAAAGCTTCGCATCTTGTTATTTGTTTCCCGTGGTTGAAGGAAAGAAAGGTTTTTTTTTTTTTAATTGCAAATAAATACTTAATAAACGATTGTTAGTAAAAAAAATTCATCAAGCTCATACTTCATAAAATTTCTTTAATTTGCTTATTTCAAATTCAGCATCTGAGCTTTTTGACTCAATCAAAATTAGAAGTTAAAAGTAATTAAACTATCTTTTCAATATATGAACCGTAATGTTTAGTTTAGTTTTTATTAATGTCGCACTAGAAGCAACACGAGGGTTATTGGCGACGGACCTCGTAATTTTGAACCACGGTCAAGTGATGAGGACGACATATGAGCTGGCAACCCCCTCTCCTAACATCCACACCACGCCAACAGTATTTATAAAGTATAGGAGACGAAATGTGGAACACATTTTACACCAGAAAAAATGTTTGATTCAGATAGAAATGAGTAGGAATATAAAATATGCTGTTATCTGAAAAATGGCGATGTCTTAATATAAAATAAATTCTTCAGCGCTGTCTTATAGGAAAAAGTGTTCTAATTTCTACATTACGGGAAGACAATCTTTAAGAAAAATACAATTTTAAGTTTAAATTTTCATTGTAAATTGTTTTAAGGCCAATCCCGCCATTCTTCATCCCGCCAACCGGCCATTTTGATTTCGGGAACGTAATGTTGATCGTGTGGAATTTCTGCTACCGTCCTCAAATCATTACTATTTTATCTATTTGAATGCAAAAACGGGCATCCGGAAGAGCAAAAAATATTAAAGGCTTTTGCAGAATTACCTTTTCTCCACGATTTTCGAAAATATTTTAGAATTTTTTTTTTCAAAGACCCAAAAACCCACAAACGAATTATTAAAATAGGGGTGAAAAAACATTTCAAAATTGGGACAAAAAATATAATTCTGAAGAAACCTTCAGTATTTTTTGCTTTTTATGGTGCACTTTTTGCATTCAAATAGATTAGAGAGCGGTAATCGAAATTCCCATAGGATTAATATTATATTCATGACATCGAAATATTCGTAGACGGGGGGGCGTAAGGAAAAAAGTAGGAGAAAAGTGCAATATTTCGCAACTAAAGAAATTAGTAGAAGCCAATGCAATATTTATTTAACAGAGAAGATCGTTAAAGGCATAAGACGAATTAAAAAAAAAAATTCAGCACTGCGATCTGAAGAACATGTTCCATACCAATATCCAAGCGTCCAGAAATCAAAGCATGAATTTTATATTCAGAATATAGTTTGAATCGAAATAAATCTAGTTTTCAAGAGTTGGTGGTTAAGGCTCACGTCTACCCGCCATTTTGATTTCGTGGACGTAATGTTAATCCTATGGAATTTTGATTTTAATTCTCACATCTTTATTATTTGATTTATTTGAATGCAATAAAGTGCATTTGAAAGAGCAAAAAATAATCAATGCTTCTGTGGAATTACTTTTTTCCTTAGATTTTTAAATATATATGAAAATATTCTTTAAACACCGGAAAACTCAAAAACGAATAATTAAAATAAGAATAAAAATATTTTTAAAAATCTTAGGAAAAAAGTAGTTCCACCGAAGCATTCATTATTTTTTGCTCTTTCAGATGCACTTTATTCCATTCAAATAGATCAAATAGTAAAGATGGGAGAATTCAAGTCGAAATTCCATAGGATTAACATTAAGTTGATGAAATCAAAATGGCGGGTAGAATGATTGGATTGTGAGTTCAAGACTCATGGATCTCAGCGAAACACCATCGTGCAGAAATAAGGGGGCTGACGCACATTGAATATGTTCCATCATTTGTCCACGCCTCGTGGAAAGCGAGGAATTGACTATGATATCTATTTTATCATCTGATCGGGTGAGATGGAGGGATTATTTATTAACATAGACGTAGAAGCAATATCAGGGCTATTTATGACAGATCTCGTAATTTTGCCCCTTGGTCAAGTGTCGAGGACAATACCGGAGCTGGCACCTCCCTCTCCAAATTGTGGCCGTGGACTAGAGGCCGGCGGGTTTCATCGATTCATGTGTTCGTGCCCTGGTGCCATTAATGACCCACCGTGCAGCCGGGGCTGAAGCATGTTAAACCTGACATGGCTCAAAGTCTTACGTTTGGCAAGCCGTTCTGAACCTCGGTCAAGTGACGAGAGATTGAATAACAATAGTTTTTTGAATGATTCCACCCTCCTTTTCCTATAAGAGAAAAATTTCAAATTTTAGCATATTTAACATCACATTGGCAGTGATGACAAAACAAAATTTAAGGTGTGCCAATCGAACAAGTTGTCGCGGTGGCCTGGTGGTCATGGTCGCACACTCGCGGTCGGAGGTTTCATTGAGTCGTGGGTTCAAGTCCTGATGCCACTAAAGATCCACCATGTAGCCGATTCTGATGCACGTTAAATCTGTCAGAATCCTCCAATTGGTATGGTGTGGAAATTAGTAGAGGGAGGTACCAACTCAGGTGTCGTCCTCGTCACTTGACCGAGGTTCAAAATTACGAGATCCGTCACCAGTAGCCCTCGTGTTGCTTCTAGTGTGACGTTAATAAAACCATTCAATCAACCAACCTATGTCCAAATTATCATGACACACTTAAGGAAAGACTTGGAACTTTGACCGGATTTGACATGCATCAGCTCCGGTGGGTTAGTAGTGACATCAGGGCTCGAATTCACGACTGGACGAAAACAACACCAGCTGCAACTCCGCAACCATGATCATTAGTCTACCTCAGCCAATGATCTGGAACTGTAGCCTTTGCTGTTCCATATCCCTTATAATCCAATCAATCATCTGATTATTGTTCGAAACTGCAAAGGGGAGTGGATGGTGATAAGGAATTCTTCAAATTCAACAGGAATAAGCTTATAGTTTATAGTCTTAGATAAGTTATAGCTTATAAAAATGCTGTAAGAAACTCAAGTCTTGAAATTCGAATGTACTAATTTTTTTTTCCCATTCCTTTTCAGCATGTTTGCCGTTGAGAACTTCAAGAATCTATTTCAAAAGGAATTTTCCCGTTCTTCGATCTCTACAATAAACAGAGATTTTTGAAATGTAACATTTGCAACGAAAATAAATACTTTATGGCAGCAGTCTTAAGATTCTCTTTTAAACGATGAACGCATGCAAATTTCTGTCAATCAAACTCAAATCCTTAGGAAATAATTTAAATAGGAACTTTTAAAATATTTAATGATAAAAATTTAACGAAAACTTTTATTACCTAATATCTGTTTCATATAAATTTATGACATCCGGTAATTTTAGATAAAGTCTAAAATCCGGTGATTTTTAGATAAAGCAGAAAAACTTTTGAGTACATTTCATCTGCCATCTTAAATGTTATTCTAGTTACAAGATCTAAGTTTCAATTTAAGTTCAAGCATGAACAAATTAATTAAAATAGTCAAAAAAATTCAAAATACCTCTTATTAATTCTCAAAAATTAAAGGGAATGCTCTTCACTGTTAAGTCCCTTCCCTCGAGTACTAACAACTTCTATACTCTATCAGAGTATGCTTACCGGAGTACCTCCTTAGATTGTTCCAACAGTGTCGAGTCCTATCTCACCAAATTCATTCCAGATTTCCGAACGCATCACACTAACACCCTTCTTGGAACCACAACCGTATCATATTTCAAATCAAATCTCAGTTGCTTTTATGCTACTAGATTACATCTATTCACTGCACTAGTACAGTTTTACCTCATTTGTATCATCCCGTTTATTTTGATTGGGAAGAAGCTGGGAATAAATATAAAATGAGTAAGAAACCCTCGATATTAGACGATAGGAAAATTCTCCAATAGCCCTTGTTACAATACTGAAGATTTCTTAAAGTTTAATAACATTGATGCGTTGAATATTTAAAATTAAATTATACGATGAATGAAATAATTTTTCATGAGTAATATACCTTAGATTGACATCTTCAGAATGTTTAGTTTTGAGTGGGGACAGATTTTTGTACATAAGAAGCGAAATACTAAAATGCAATTAATGAACTTCGTAATTTAAGGGGATTCGGTACCCTTAGAACGATTGTCACAATTTAAACATTTAAAAATTATGTTTCAGCCTGTCACACAGTATTTCTGTTTGAGAAAATGATTTCAGATGAAAATCTGGATGCAGTTTTGATACAATTTTAAAAATTAGTTTAAAAAAAAATGGAAAATTTCGAAATCGTATTCGCCTGTATTTATTAATATTTTAAAAAGGGTTTTTTTAAAATTATCAATGGTGTTGTAACGTCGTGCCCCCAGAATATGTGGAATGAATCGATAACGTGAAGGGTAAACTTATAGGATACAGCTTAAGTAAAAATAATTCTTTATTTTACAAACCTATGAATTATATTCTAGTTTGGCGTTTTCGCCTGTTTCTATTCGCACAAAGATCAAACACATACAGCTAAAATACCACAAATAGCTTAATATCAAATACAGATGGATTTTAGTCCTAAAATCGCAAGAGCGGGAAATAGCCTCTAACTTCTTGTGGAATCGCCTCTTTCGCTCTCCGTCAGGATTCCTCCTCCCCCTTTTGTCTTTTTTTCTGTCCCTTTTAAATCCTCGGGTGTGGGTCGGACTCACGCCCCCCCCCCTTCGATTTATTTTCATTTTTGATTGGACAGCCAAACTTTACAGACAACCTCCATTTCTGTCCCCCAATACCATTGGCTCTTATCGGCCAATACCCAGTTTAACGTACGTGCACGCAGATGTCGGACGTCAAATGGCTAAGCCCTAAATTCCCATATATATCAATGTCATAGGTCACAATACCTCACAAAGAGGAATCAGCCCGGCCACACCTCTGTAGCAGAGTAAGGTGTTCCTGAATGTTGTTGATCCAAGCCGATGACCCCAGATTTGGCTCATTTATTGCTCTAGAGTAGTAAACTTATTATTATGACTTTGAATGGGAAGTAGGGAATAAAAACTGGAGTTCAATGCAAAAGTCTTTGACGGGGATTATCTATAGCCTACGCTACAGTGTTTTGAGCATCTTACTGATCGATTTTACTATTACTTAGCTTTGGAGGGGGGAAAAAAGTTGATATATATATACTAAATTTAAGCAAAACCCCTAATATACAATATATTAAAAAAATTCAGAAAAAATAATAATTTTCTTGCAAAACTGATACCTAATTTTGTTACACGTGTTATATATAGCGCATAGAAAAAATGGTTTTGAATGATAAGTATTTTTGGAATTCGAAGCATTCTAAATACATTGATGTATTGAAAAGATTCTTAATGATGTTTTTAAAAACTTAGGGATGAAGTTTACAATAACTTAGTTTTGGAGAACAGAAACGCACAGAAAAAATAAAGTGCTGATAAATATGCTAAAATTAAGCAAAACCCCTGATATCTAATGCATTAAAAATTTGGAAAGCGTATTCACGTCATTGCAAAATGTATCATTAACCCGTTCGCTCCCAGCGTATCACGGACGATACGCTCCGTGAGTGTCTTCTACGACCCAGCGTATCAATAGCGATACGCTTGAGGAGAACGTTTTATTTGATTTTTTTAATGTTATTATATGGCGTTACAATACCGCGAAATCTATGTAGATAGGTTATTTGGAATGTTGACCTTGGTGATATGGACTTGGATTTCACTTCTGGGTATCAGGAGGAGGGTAATTGTTAAAAGCACGTGTTGCGGCGCGGCTCTTTAAATGCAATGACATGATTTAAAGAGTGCACTTGCTTTCGGTTTGCTTTTTTCTTTCTTCCTTGCTTCTTAGAAGTTCGAAGGAGAATTTATGACCCTTTATGGGGGTTAGGGCTTTTGGCAGCAGATGTTCTCAGCTGTTCGTTTCATTCGTTCAGTTTTTATTTGTAGCGACAGGCATGACGAAAAGAAAGTGTTTATCTGATACTGAGGTTTGCGAAATAATAAATGAAACTGACAGTAAATGTTAGCGAAAGTAATCCAAATCTGTACATAGACATTAAATTAAAAAAAAAAAAAAAGGACTAAGATGTGCCCTTTGCCCAAAATCTAGCGGTAAGCGACAGAATATGTGTGTAAGACATATGACGTTGGACTAAGCATTGATTTTTTTTTATAAATATACCATACAGCAAAATAAGATTTATATTTTATATCTATATATTCCATATAATGGTACATCATTACACCATGAAATTTATGTAACCTATGTAAATATATTTTGTATTTTCTTAAAAGTATGATTGCTTATGTAATTTTATGTATAAAACATTCAATTTTCGATTAAATCTTTTTCTTTTGTATATATTAAATTTAATGCATTTTAAATAATATAGGTAAATACCAAAATATTTTAATAAATAGCCGATTTTAGAGGAATTTTTTTCACGAATTAGGCTTAATATCTAAAATCGTCTAGACACAGCGTGTCTGGGTAAAAAGCCGCGGTCCCAGAGACTTCTTTTTTCTCCCTGCGGTAGCGAAAGGGTTAACTTTGTTTCATGTATCATACACAACTCACAAAGAAAAAAATGCTAATGATTGGTAAATATTTGTGGGAAGAGTAGCACTTTTAACCGCATTGATGTTCTGAAAAAGCACAATCGTTATTATATGATTGGATTAATTTTAAATGCAATTTTAAGAGATTGCACTAATGTTTTCTTAATATTAATTGCAATTTTATATATATTTTCAGTACACATTTTTAAAAACTGCTCACTTGTTTGAGAATATATAATAATTATATTTGATTAACACTGAGAAATTAAAAATATATTTTTTTAATAAAATAATAATAAACTCGTCTTTTTTAAAAAAAATTGCATCATAAATTTTCAAAATATTATATTTGTATGAAATTACATGATGAATAAGAATACACAAATTAAGAAATTATTAATATAAAACGTAATTAGAATTAGGTGAGTTAATGCGCTACAAATAAAATACGAGATATCATGAAATCACTCGTAATGAAATCTTCAGTCACTAATAACTCACTCTACAGTTATGATTAAAATAAAATAAAATTAGCTTTCGAAGAAGTTTTGATAAAAAAAAAAAATTGCGAAAAAATGCAAAAATCTTTTAAAAAGGGGCGTGCTCGAGTCTCAAAATTTGTCTGTTTACATTTTTCTTCTTCATCTCTTCTAACTTATAGTTCTCATGCATTCAAAAGTATTATGTACCTATCGAAAGATAATTATACAAAGAATATAAGTAAATAAAAATTTTAAAAAAATGATATTTTGGTCATTTTTAGGGTTCCGAGCCCCCTTAATAATGGGTATTTTGAAAAAACTATTACTCTTAAAAAAAAAAAAGCACATTATCATTTTAATCATTAAAACGATCTCAAGTTTTTGTAAAAATAATTAAAATTTGAGCAAAATTACAACTAAAATTGTCCAGATTTCATTTTGCGAATCAGAGTGATTCACGATTTAATAGCTCTGATAAAAGTAGATTCAAATAAATAAAATTTGAGAAGGAGAGCTGGAAGAACTGTTTACAAACTTATTTCTAGTAGAAAAATAAAAACACATTTATATTCATTTCTGTAGTTCTTTTCATTGAAGTATTTTTTTTAAAACTCTGAAAAATATAACAGAAAACAAATAAAAATTACAAACTACTTAAGTTTTCGTGTTTACCTCTGGAATTTAAAACGAAAACTGCATATCACAAATTTTCTATTGAAGATATATTTTAATAACGGGTCTCGGATTTTACATTATTCGCTATTATAATACAGAAAGCGTATTTCATGTTTTTTTCTCTTACATTATATTACTCTTCGATAATAAAAGAAGTGTGTGATATATGTATTATGAAAAATACAACAAATATTCAAGAATTTAGAGGTTTCCTATAGAAAAGAAGCTAATATTTGTTCTTGCGATTCATTTAAGAGTATTATTCTATTTCACTTTGAAAAATAACGTTATAAATGAATAATTTTGAATAATGTTAAAAAAATTTGAAAGTCAGAATTAAGCAAGATACTGTTTCAGTTAAAAGAAGGAAAAATTAATGTATTGTATCATAAACCATAATAAAATCATTTCACTGCAATGATGAATACATATTATTGATGACTAAAATAAATGAGTAAAATACACTAAGAGTTAGTTGCAACCGATTCATAATTTTCAAAACAGAAATGCTACATTTAAATTATATGACATGCTGGAAATTTTATTTCCCCCAGTTTATTTTAACCTATCGTTTATCTATTTTGTTACCTGCAGTTATCTGCGCTTGCATGTTCCTGTTTAAATTAAGAAAACTGATTATTATAATTATGTTAGTTATGTGTTCATAATATGTGAAAATGTATTTCAGACAGCACCCAAGAAAATATTTGAATCATAAGAAAACTTATCCGTCTATGTAATTTCCACCAAAATTGTAAGCCTTTACGTAAAAACGTATGTCTTATTGTTGTGTATACAAAACATGACTCAGTGACTTGACTTATTATTTTAGTAAAATCAAAAACTAGTTTATTCAAAAAATGATATTTTTCGAATCAATACTATGCTATTGAAATTCTTTTTTTTTTTTGACGTATGTACATTGTTATTTTTTACAACGTTTTTCTGAATTTCACTTGGTGTGTGTGTGTGTGTCATCAAATTTTCGATCGTTAATTTAACCAACTTCCCATCAAGCTAGACTCTAAAACTTTGGGAACCGTTCTTACTCGCCTAACAATGCAATATTTAGACGTTTGTGACAAGTTTTAACTAATATTTTAATAATTTTAATAAATCAAAATATCCCTTCCACTCGGCGCTTTTAGGATTGAAGAAAAAAATTTCTTTCCCCCTCTGGGAACACCGGGAATTCCACATACGCCACATGAGGTATCGTAAAAATTTTCTACTCACAAAGGGGAGGTATTAAAGGTTGCTGACTTTTAACCGGTAATCATTCTCAAGAAAGAAAGATTCCAATATTTGGCGCCGTGTCATATCACAATAATTTTTTCTGAATTCTGGTTTCCATTTTTAATAGAATGACTTACAAACTTACGAATGCGTGTTTTGATTTTATATTATGAATTTTTTAATACGCTCACAAATGTCCCTTTTTAAGTGAATTTCAAAGTTAAAAATTATGTTTTCTAGAATTTGATGTACAGCATTTCAGAAGTACTAAGAAAGTAGAATTTAAATGATTGGGTTGTCGACTAGAAATCATGAATTAGTAAAAATTATTAGATACATAACTTTTATTTGTTCCATTCGTAATGTTTTAGTCTACGCAAATTGCTAAAAATAACTTAATCTGAAAAAGAATTTATTGTATCCATTGCTTAATTATGAGACAGATTGATGAAGGATGTGGTGCAATATAGGCTAATATCCCTTAAATATGAGAAAAATATTACGAAAATATTAATAAGGCATTATATAATAAATATTTGTCTGTTAAAATAATTTCAGAATTTTTATTAAAAAATTTATTCTTATTTTTGTGCAATGTTTTCATGTTCCTTAAAAAATAATAAAGTTCGTTTGCATTTTGTCCACGTTTTTGGGTCCAGAAGAGTATGACACATAATACATGTAGATTTATCTACACTTAGCCAATCATACTCAAATTAGCCTCTCCTCACCTCTACGCGGTTAGATCTGGTAATCCAAAAATATTTGGAAACTAAGAAGGAAAGGCTTGTGTGTGTTGTAAAATTTTTTGTAAGAAATATTCAATAAATGATTGATTAAATTTAAATTATAATTAAATTTTTTATGTGTTTATCATGTGTTTGTTTTGATTTTAATGTATAATAATTAATATACTTTGTCATTATATAAAAACGTTGGTTTTTATCTCGAATTATTTCTATCTTGAATTCTTATTAAAACATCTGGAGGAATCAAGAATGATTTTCGTAAATACGTGAAATGAAATGGAAAAAAAAACTGAAGTTTCGTCTGTTTAGGAAATAAAAAAAGAGCAGATGTCACTAAGATATCTATGTTTAAAGTAGTAAAAAAAAACATTTTCTCGCATTGTTTCGAATACAGATTCTGAGGGGGGGGAAGGGGGACATTGCTATTGCTTCTCAAGTTATTTTAGGATAGTCAAGCAGATGGTTTTCAAATCGAATAAAGAAAATCGTTATTGTTTACTTCGCTTCATATTTAAGACAGATCACATCAAAGCAAGGGTATGAGCCTTCTTTCCATATAAACAACAAAAAATAATCGTCTTCAATTTCAAATCTTTTTCGTAGTTATTTTTAAAATTTAATTTACTGCACAAGTATTCTGATAATATTTAAAGTACAGTAAAAAAAATATGCTATTGTATATTCACGAGCGATAAAGAAAATGTACCATCAACCTAATAAAACTATTATTTTTAAGTTTTCTGAACATGAATTAAACTTGTCTGTTACACATATATTCTATTAGACTCTTAATATTTTTACTTGATTAACATACACAAATGTATGTTTTCTTTATTAGAATATACAGCGGTTCTCTGCAACAACGTCTGATGTTAAAAGGCTTTTATATTTACCCCGAGGGAGTCGTCTCTTGTAGTCTACTTGGTAAAGGAGCAACAAAAATGTGTCTTGTCAACTTTTCTTCGAACTGACTAGTCCTGGAATCGAAACAGCTGCAGGCGTTCATGGACAACACCTCTCCCCCTCTTCAAAAATATTTAACGATGCAAATGCATCAGAATCGTTAAATAAAATTTAGGTTATTATTATAATTAAAATTCAAATTTTTATTCGTTTCTCACATTAAAAGATTATTTGGGCGTTTATAGATAATGATAGGGAGATTTAAATAAAAAAAACTAAAATTTTAACGAAAAATTTGAAGGACTTCAGATACATTCAAAATATTAATGAAATTTAGAGTCATTACTTTCTGTAAAACGAAATGATTCTAATAGTAGCACAATTGGGCTCTCCACATAAAAAACGTAGCTATTTTTATTATATTTTTACTTTGTGGTTAGTGATTAATTGACTGTTCTGCAGTTGTCAAATATTTAATTTATATTACTTCAATATAAATAAAGAATTTTCAATTCATTAGAAAACGTTCAAATTTTTCTAAAATAAAATATTTTCTCCTTTTACGGGGAATGTTCCGAAAGTAAGTTTCGTCATTTTTTGAAGGAGCAGAGGGCACATCAGGTGAAACAAAATGTCGCCATAAGAATTGTCACCTATTACTGGTTCAGCGACAGAAGAACGTATGGGGAGGAAAAATGATGCATGCGCAAAGCAAGGAAGAAAAGATAGTAGCAGCCGACCTGCGTGCCCGAGACATGACTGACAACGTGGTAGGCAATGGTGCTCGGAGCACGTAGAGCTACTCAAACATGAACGCCTTGTAACGTCGTACCCCAGAATGCGTGGAATGAAGCGGTAATGTGAAGGGATCACATAGCTTAAGAGAAGATAATTCTTTATTTTACAAATCTATGGATTATATTCTAGTTAGGCGTTTCCGCCTGGTTTCTATTCGCACACAGTCCAAACACATATAGCTACACAGCACAAGTCCAAACACATACAGTTAAAATACCACTAATAGCTTAGTATCAAATGCAGTTCGAGTTTAGTTCTAAAATCACAAGAGCAGGCAAACGCCTCCAACTTCTAGCTGGAAGCCTTTCTCGCTCCCCAGCAGGAAAACCCTCTTCTTTTTCTCCTTTTTTAAAACCTAGGGTAGGTCTGTCTCCCTCGATTTATTTTCATTTTTGAATGAACTATCCAATCAAATACAAACTCCGATTTTGTCCCTTGCAACACCATTCGCTCTTATTGGCCAATGTCAGTTTTCCCCACGTGCAAGCCGATGTCGGTCGTCACACGGCTTGGCCCTAAATTCATATATATATATATCAATGTCATGGGTCAACAATACTGCACCTGTACAGGCTGCACCTGTATAACAGTGTCAGATGTTCATGAATGTGGCTGACCCAAGCCAGCTGATTTTGCTCATTTATTGCTTTTAAGCAATAAACGTTTTATCGAGACTTTGAATGGGAAGTTGGGAACAAAAGCGGGAGTTCAATGCAAAAGTCTTTGACGGGGATTATCTATAGCCTACGCTACAACCTGCATACCGTGTGTGGTGAACAGATCATATATCCTCAAATGATTTGACGCTAGTGTTACATTTTCAGTGAAGGAAGGCAGAGTGGGGAGGATGAAGATCAAAGTGGACGTCCCTCCACATCCACAAATGAAAACAACATTGCTGGGGTACATGACTTGGTGATAGCAGACAGTCTCATGACGGTGTCAGACGTGGCGTCCACACTGTGTATTAATCGTACTCAAGTCCATCCAAAAGAAAGATGAATGAATGTCACGCTGCGAGACAACTCCTTGCATCGCAGGGCACATAATTCAACCAGACTACTTTTTTCAATGTGACTGCATGCTATAACAAATGTTTCGATGTCAGTTGCGACTATATCTAAAAATAGTTAAAGGTGTAATAATTATGATGGCATGGTTTATTTCATTATTGTTTCTGGCAATAAAGTTTCTCTGCGAAAAAAAAAAGACGAAACTTACTTTCGGAACATCCCTCGGGTTATACAAAAACAAGGAATGTGAAATAACAAGTACATGTCGTTTTTTTTTTTTTTTTTTTTTTTTTTCTGTAGCTTAAGACTTTTATGAAAGTATGTTTGTTATTTAAGACTTAACTTGAAAAGCTTGCACACATTCTCTTCTCTTTTCGTTGCATCCTAGTAGTTTTGTAGCAATATTTCTTGAAATATAACGAAAAACTGAGAAATATCCCTTAAGTTGTAACGGCTGCCCATTCCTGTTTGCCTCTTATGCCATAGCTAAATTCGATGTTTTAACACCAAAAGCCAATAAGTTGATCAAAGAGACATTAGAACAATAATCACAATACTTATTATTTGGTTATTAATATAATGACAATTATAAATGCTCTTCCGGACAAGGCCTTTACAATTTTAACTCGATCTACCAGTAATAATCTAACGGACTCTTACCACTAAGAATATCTTGACTTCAAACATACATTAACCAACCAATAGCTTGTAAAATTTATCGGCACCGACTTCAACTCCGACTCTGGAACAATTGTTGAATACTAGAATCACTCAACCTCTACCTCTCTATCGCGACTCTCAGTCTGAGTTTATATATTTCCTAACTCTTCCGCTTCTCTTCATTTCTACCTGCTTTACATAATCACGTTTCATTTTTGGTTGGGCAAAGGTTGTTTAGCAAAAGCA
This sequence comes from Nephila pilipes, assembly GCA_019974015.1. Classification (NCBI taxonomy): domain Eukaryota; kingdom Metazoa; phylum Arthropoda; class Arachnida; order Araneae; family Nephilidae; genus Nephila; species Nephila pilipes. The sequence continues at coordinate 66,550 of BMAW01037538.1, forward strand.
ATCAATCTTAATTAAAAGTCCCCAAGGTTAATGAAGAGAAACCGCGAATAGCCCAACGTCACAAACTTACTGTTTTTATACTTACGATGTCGATTCTAACAGTACTCATGTTAGGAATGGGTAATGGAATATTAGAAATGTGAATGAGGTTACTTACTGTATAATTATCCTTGACTGTTTTGATTTATTCTAAGAAATCTGCTTAGCCACGGTAGCCTAGCGGTCATTGTCGCGGACTTGCGGCCAATGGTTTTCCTCGAGTCGATGTTCGAGCCTTGATGCCACTAAAGACCCGTTTTGTATCCGGGGCTGATGTGGATTCAATATGTCGAAGTTCTGCCTTTGATGTGGTGTGGAATTAGGAGAAGGAGGTGCTAGCTCAGGTGTCGTTCTCGTCACTTGACCGGGATTCAAAATTACGAAGTCCGTCGCGCTGTTTTTGCTCGATCCCAACAGAAACCAAGCAATCCAAGAAATCTATGGGGGAAGAATCTTACGCATCAGATACCGTCGTCGTCAACACTTTTCCAGCGGATAAGATCGCCTTCTTCTTTGGAATAAATTCACAGGAAACAACCCATTGTTTTATCGCAACTTGATTTCCAGTGAATAATGATGAATCCAGGTCTTATCAATGAAAAAAATCTTCGTGGTTCAAAAAAAAAAAATTTTTTTTTTTTGTTGATCTGAAACAAAAATTAACTTATGAAGCTGAAACACATAACACTAATAAAAATTGATCTACGAAATTAAACTCATATTTATTATG
>BMAW01037538.1:72318-99593 GCA_019974015.1 Nephila pilipes
AACACTAATAAAAATTGATCTACGAAATTAAACTCATATTTATTATGACGCTGTCTAACAAAGGGCAAAAAGCAATGGCAGTATCATCTTGTCTTAGCAACGCCATCTATCGTCAAAAGTAGGTACTTTTAGAGCCCCATTGGAATGCATTCATTTGTATTCAGGTGCAAAATGCATGTGTGTAGAAAATAGAATGATACCGCAAGTAATTTATTTAAGCATCATTGATGATCGATTTTTATTGTTTAAAAAAATGCGGAACTTTTAACTTACATTTAGAATGAAAATTTTTTTGAAATTCTTTTTATTTAAAATTATAAACGAGTTCTATAAATAATGAATAACTATATCCGATTCGATTTTGGCACGTGGAAGACATAAAAACACAGCATTACCATAAAAAAATAATTCACTCAGAAAGACATAAAATAGGGATTTATGTTTTTCTGATACAAACTTTCTAGGCCAGAATCTTAAACAAAAACAAACAAACAAAATTCGTTATTCTCTTTAAAAGCCGCTGAAACGCCCATTAACTTATTAGGGGCAATAAAAAGACATCGCCTATTAACACGCGGGCTTTTCAAGATTTAAGAAAAAAAGAATTTAAACTTTAGTACTAATTTACGGCATCTTTACTTCGCGTTCGAAAGAACAATAGACGACCTTACAGATTTTGCAGAATGCTGTGGCCCAAAGTGAATTTTAATTTAATCCATTTAGGACACAATTAAGTTGTAAACAATCTTTCCGTTGTTACTGGGAGCATCAAATGAAAAATGATTTTTTAGGTGTATATATATACATCGATGGGGCAAACGCGTAGAATCACTTGTATCCAGAGGTTACCAGATTCTAAACGTTCTGTTTTCCTACGAATATGAAGTTCCTTTATGTTCTTTTGACGTTGTGTCTATTTGCCATGGTAAGTAAGAAATGCCTTTAATTTGTTTCTATCTGATTCTTGAACGAAGTCCAAAATCAAGAGGAAATCACGAGGCTCATTCAATATTTAAACATACAAATATTTTTAGAGAAGGATACTCTTAACTCACGCAATTAAACTTCCGTCAGTGTTAGTTGAAAGGCTTGCTATTTAGCTTTTCGATTTAAATCTACGTGCACATACCCCTTAAGTCTTAGTTGGAATCACAGCATTCTGTGATCTGGTTTTTGCTTTCGGTAAGTGTAAAACCGTCAGAAATGTTTCTTCGGACGAGCAAAGAATTTGGCTACTGTTGCATGAACAGCGCGAGGTCTCACACGTGGCTGAAAAAGTTTTAAAATTGTCACAAAAGCGTCATTGATGAGCCGGTCGGGTTTTCTGCAATTATTGCAAAAGGCAACCTATACTGCTTCGGTAAGATTGAGAAGAAAGTCAAGTCCGCGTTGATGAGGAAATGTCCGAAATGGAAGAGGAAATGATGGGTTTTTCTGTAAAACAACGCTCGACCCAATATATAGCCCAAATGACTCTGGAAACTATTTGCAGTGTGTAGTAACATGAATTGATATTGGGGTGCATAACCCTCACGGGCTTTAATCCTCAGTTTTAATTTTTTATATGGAGGTGAGACAGAACTTTGGTTTTCTGCTTGCCCAGAAGTTAAAAATTAAAAATGACCTTGCCCCTTTTGATTTTTATCTGTTTGGTCCGATGAAAGAAGCTTTGCGTGGCATCAAGATCAAGTACAAAACTGGCTCCGAAATCAAGGTAAAGAATTATTCGCTGAAAGGTTAAGAAGAATCCCAAAAGGATGGGACAAGTGCAGATAAGTTAGTTGGGAGATTACGTGGAAAAATAAACAAAAAACTGCATTAATTCAATAACCTATTTTTGCTGTAAAGCTATTTGTCTGTTGAAATATTGAATTGCCCTTTAACAAAAGTATATAAGTCAAAAATAGATCAGAATTTATAAAAATGTGCAGAATTTTTATTTTCACGTGGAGGGCAAAAAATATTGTTTGTTTGTTTGTTTTTTTCATAAATATCAAAATTACCTCTTTACATACAATTTGCTAATTTTTATTCTTTTAATGTTATAACTACAGTAACACATTGGAATATCGACTTCGAAACTAGTATAGTTTCAGACAATAGTCAATATTACGAATAGCTACAGTTGAATTTTAAAAAGTTTTCTGTTAGTTTTAAAAATGTTGCTATACCATTACTCTCAAAATAAACTCTGACTTGAATAATCAATTGCGAATTTCTAAAATAAATTGACAATTTCCACGCGAATTCCACTTTATTATTTATTCCAACGTCATCTTGCAGTACTGCAAGTATTCTGAAGTGCGAAACCGTTGTCATCTTTTGACAACAAGAAGAATGAAAGCAAAAAAAATTAAGCAATAAAAGTCAAATTATTAAAATAAAGCGAAAGAAAATATTAATTTAAATATATCTTAAAATAAAGGTAGCTATAGTTGCTGTAAAATAAAATTAAAGTAAATCTTCACACAAATTAATCTATTCTTAACACCTTCTTCACTTTTTAACTTTATTCAACTCATAAGGGCTTTAAATCTCAATTAGAATTTATTTAGCATGCACTTTTCATACTATGCCTACTCTCTGATATAATTAAGTTTAAAACTTGCGATTTTAATGCGGTTTCCACGTAATGTTAAAAAATATGACCCAAAATCGGAACATTTTTTTCGGTAACAAAACTTTCGAACATTAATTTTACATTCTAGAGAGCAACGTATTTTACAATATTACTCATTTCTATGAGAACCAATCCCTTTTTTACTGTTTACTTTTTTTTCCTGTCTTTTTTTTTCTTTCTATAAAATGGGTTCCAAGTTTCGTCTCCTGTACTATAACGCTCAACGGATTTTAAAATTTACATGTTCAAGTGAAAAAATTTTTAAGAATACTGGGTCATAAACGGAGAATACAGTGTCATTTACGGAGAATTTAAGACTACTGTATCATCATCAAGTGTAACATGTCACAAGCATTCATGAAAATCGGAACAATTTTCAGTATGCAAATGTATTCGGAATTTCTATAGAGTTCATTGACATTAGGCGGGGGCTGCCTTAACACTATGGGAGATGTGATTTCTTATATTCGAACCACATTGTATGGATTAGAACTTAATCGATTTATGGGGGGAATTTCTCAAATTGTTTTTAAAGAAATTCGTACTTGAAAGGTACAAATACAACATGTTGCACGATATAAAACCTTTGCAGCTGCAGATCATGTTAAATAAAATATCCCATTTCGCAGTTATTACATCTCTCTCTCTCTCTCTCTTTTTTTTGTTCCTCACCTCCTCTCTATTACGTCTCTTATTTCGTCTCTTATTACGTCTCTTATTTCGTCTCTTATTACGTCTCTTATTTCGTGACAAAGGCTCAGTACGCTTTCCCCTTGCTTTTATGCTCGATATTTAAACTCTTCTTGGCCATCTTCCTCGATCATCTACTATCACCATATGTTCTGGTGAGCTCCAATTTAAATTGATCCTAAGATGCTAGAAGCTCTTCATTATTCTCAAACCATTATCGTACTGTTCCATCCAGGGAAGAAAAACACGTTTGCTAGGCAGGAGATTTAATTCCATTTATCATATTTAGCAATTCTCGATCATATTCCTTAAGTCACTTATTTGATTCTTGCTCATGGTCTCCTCGAAACACAGTTGGATTCCTGACCTGCTGCACATGAGGTGTTATAAGCATGGGCTTAATTTCAACCCCAGTAGCCATCTCCTTTGATTTATTTGCTCTTTTAAGTACAGTACAGAACATGAATTCAGATGAGTTACCTTTGTGACATATTCAATTTTTAAAAACAAACGATTTTAAACTTAAAGTGATATCTTTTTCAATATTCTTTATTAAGATATATTTTTTTGGCAACACCAGATCATAGTTTTGATTTTAGATAATTTACTGGCAACGGATATGAAAAAGAGAACTGATTTTGGTTCCAAGAGATATAGACGAACGTTGAAAAATGGTGCTTGTTTAAAATTGTGTATCTAATTTATGTTTGATAAGATGTGCGCACATAAACATGATGTCCTGAAAACAAATCATCTTTATTAATAGTCTGCAATACAGTACAGACTATTATTTGGAGATTAAATCGTTTGCCTTTAAAAGTTGAACAGATAATATCTTAAAAAAGTATCACATTAAGATTAAATCGTTTTTGTTTTTAAAAATTAAATATGTCACATCTTGCAGTGGATCGCTCCTTCTTCAGTTCCAGGGTGTAGCAATGGTTTTACATCAAACCTCTGTGACGTTGGGCTATTCGCGGTTTCTCTTCACTAACTGTTAACGCATGTGCGCGCCTCCTACCGGTCAACTGTTAAAACTAGGCAGGTAGCTACTGTCGCACTGACACCCACAATAACTGTAACGGAAGCTGAACGACTTTTAGCAATAACGGACGTGGATAAATACTGTCACGTTGACACCCACAATAACTGTGCTTATGATTGAACTATTAAATTTTATTGTTAAGTTTCAATAAAAAATTTGTCCAAAAAGGACTGGTCCGTCGTTATACTAATTTCACCAAAGAACATTAATCTTGGGACTTTTAATTAAGATTGATTGCTTTTGCCCAACCAAAAATGAAACGTGATTATGTAAAGCAAGTAGAAATGAAGCGAAGCAGGAGAGTTAGGAAATATATAAACTTAGACTGAGAGTCGCGATAGAGAGGTAGAGGTTGAGTGATTCTAGTATTCAACAATTGTTCTAGAGTCAGAGTTGAAGTCGGAGCCGGGAATTGTTATAAGTTATCGGCTGGTTAATGTGTGTTAGAAGTCAATATAGCCCTAGTGGTAAGAGTCAGTTAGATTATTACTGGTAGATCGGGTTAAAATAGTAAAGGCCTTGTCCGGGAGAGCAATTATAATTGTCATTATATTAGCAAGCAACTAATAAATTGTGTATTAATTGTTCTAACGTCTCTTTGATCGACTTATTGATTTTTAGTTTTTAAACATTGAGTTTAGCTATAGCACAAGAGGCAAACAGGAATGGTCTCCCGTCGCACCTCCCCTAAATTGCCATGTAGATGTTTTAGAAGGTTGAATTGAAACCACAATTGAATAGAATAACATGGCTTTGTTAACAAACTAAGTTTAGTTTAGTTTTTATTAACGTCGCACTAGAAGAAACACGAGGGCTATTGGCGACGGACCTCGTAATTTTGAACCACGGTCAAGTGACGAGGACGACACCTGAGCTGGCACCCCACCCCCCTCTCCTAACAGTTAACAAACTAAGAGTCGCTACATTTGGCTGAGAAATCTCTCAGATTGAAATAACGTGGCTTTATATATTCCAGAACACTGCTCTCGAAATATAAAGAATATTCTCGACGGTTTTAGAAATTATAATGCGTGTGGATAACGGAGAACAATTGAACAAGAGTTTACAGGAAGTTTTCAATGTTATCAGCCCTGGGAAGTCTCGTTCTCTAGACGAGTATTTTAACTCGGAGTCTTCGGTGTTTGCGCGCTTCGCGGCTATGTTGTGTTATATATATATGATGCTTGGTTATTGTTTAGTTTTTTTTTTTTTTTTTTTTTTTTTTTTTCCAAATATGCTGAACCCATTGTGGTTAAATGTATCCAAGTTTGATTTCATTGAGTCTGTACCGAATTGCTTTTTCTTTACAAATCGAGATATTATAAACTTATATTAATAAGTGTTAATAAATAAATATCATCCCTACATCGTTTATTTTTCAAAGGACTAATGACAATGTTTCCCATAAGAAAGCCAAACGTTTTGTTCTTGCTTTATTTATAAGAATTTGCGAATAAATAATGAAAAGTAGAAAAATAAATAAGCAATTTTTTACATGTAATAATATTTTCTTCTTTATTAAACGACCCCTCAGAACAAAATTCTTTGAATTTCCATTTTTGGTCAATTTTTCTGAAATATATGTCACAGTTAAGGGGTTAAAAGCTACATACATTTTTGTTAGTTGTATTTTATTCAAAAAGAGATGATACAATGAAATCATACTAAGAATATTTATTGTGAAGGTTACTCCCTCTTAATTATCTCCTTAAAAAAGCTAAATCTACTGAAGTGAATGAAAACTTTAAATCGAAACGGGATCTAATCTTAAATTTATTTCTTACGAAATATTAAGGAAGGAGAATATATTAAAGAAGTATGAAGAAATTCTGTTGAAAAGAGTTAAAAAAATGTGTTCGAAAATGTTCAGAAGCTACTCCATAAAAAAGTATTTAGCTTGATATTTTTAGTAAAAGAATATACTAGGGAGCTGTAAAGTGAATGTTGAAGATGTATTCTTCGAATTATTAATGTAACTGGAACTGAAGCCTTATGTCTGCAAGTAATACCATATAACTTTCTTTCGCCTAAAATATTGATTAGTTCTTTAAAGGAGTTTTGATTCGCTCTTAATAACTAAATTGAGCTAATTCTGACTTGAACGTAGATATTGATATGTTACTGTTAGAAAAATTTAATAACAGTGATGTTTTTTTTTCTTGCAGACTGTGAATGCTGCAGATTGTCCAGCGAAACCATGCAGACAGGGGAAATTCTGCGTTCGTGTCCTAGGGAGCACTAGTTGCGTGCATCCAGCAAAATATAGTAATTAATATTCTCTCTTTCCTTCTTAATTTTTGCCTATCTGTGCGTATGCATTCATCTTGATCACAAAACTAAATATACGAGGCACTTACAATTAGTTCTTATAAATTCCAAGAGATGGCGTTCGTAGCATCGAAAATGGTTTGTTTTTAGTAAACATCTTAACTCACCAGACAGCTGTCTGAGTAGCAGTTACTCGAAATCATGACGCCTTTCGCATCTCAAAAAGTCTTCGTCATAACTTTTCCGGTCAATGAGACCATTTTCGCCTTCTTCGGAGCAGATTCACCAGAAGCAAACCAACGTTTCGATTTTTGCTTGGTTTCCAGTGCTTAATGATGAATCCAGGTCTCCTCGACGCAAAACGACGTCGACAATTCTATACAGCAGTAATCAAATTATAATCTGATAGCAAAGGACTATCAAATCAGAACTAATTTATGAATCAATAACAACAAGGGTCATTCAATGAGTCCTTAAAAATTCAAAGAGATATTGCTCCTAGTATCGAAAGTGGTTTGTTTTTAGTAAGCAACATGACTCACTGGACAGCTGTCTCAGTCACTTGTATTCGTCCTCATGACGTTTGTCGCAACTCAGTGATCCTTCATCATAACTTTTCCGGCCGATGAGAGCAACCTCTCCATTTTCGAAGCTGATTCCCCCGAAGCAACCTAATGTTTTGTTTTTTCCTTAATTTCTGGTGTATAATGAGGAATCCAGGTCTCATCAACATCGGCAACTCGACGCGATCAAAATTTCATACGGCAGCAAATGACTACTGAATCAAAACAAATTTATGAATCAATGTCAAATTTATTTCGGCTCCGTTTAACAGATGGCAGCACTCGATGTTAACAACTTACCTTAATGATGCCATCTTTCTTCAAATTCAAGTATTTTCTCTCGTAATGCAGCGATATCAAAATGCGATATACGAACTACGCTTTCAGACACGCAAGTGCAAGTTTTTTTTAGTTAAATGACGCATCGATGAATTGTAAAGAAATTTCACATGCAAATACGGTTGGATCCAACGAGCATTAAATATTTCAAGTTTGATTTCACCATTTAAATATGGTAAAGTTACAGCATCAAGAAAAAGCCCTTGAAGAGAAAAAGAAAAGTCTGTGGCATATGAATCTGAAAAAATTCTTCGTTCAACTATTTCTGTGGTTAAATAATTGACTCTATTTTTGTATAATTAAAGCTGCGTAATGTGCAATATTTTATTAATAATCGAACTTCTGATTTGTTAGCAGAAGACGGGAACGAAGATTGGTTGGTGTCTTATTTTTTTAACCCGTTCCATCAGAAATCTGAGATCAAACATAAGACATTATTTTGACTATATATCTTATTCCCTTCTACTTTCCGATCGAAGGGGCTTTACAGACGCCTTGGTCGCGAAGCAATCTCCTATCCCGAGGAGCTATGACAATGTTTGCCAAGGCAGGACATATAAATTTTATATTGTTTAGTGTTTTAAAATACGTTGTATTGAAAAATTTTAATAACAATGATTAAGTCAGATGACACTGTCTCAAATTTCATACGGCTGAGTAAGAGTAGTGTCTTGTTAAGTGAGACCTTTACAGAGGTACAATAACCGATCCTAGAACAACCCAAATCGGTCCGCACGTATATATATATATATATATATATATATATATATATATATATATACATATATTATTAATCCTAAAATTTCCACAATAAAATTTGTTTCATCCCTGTATTTTAAAAAAATTTCGTCTTTCCTCCATTCTTCTAATCATGTAGCATACAGTGCTGCGTTGTCAGAATGGAAAATGTAATAAAACAACTTTAAGCACACATTTCCATTGTTCACAAAATAGGCATGCTTTCTATATATATATATGATTCATACTCGATTTGTTCAATATAAAGATGATTATCAGTATGTTTTGTTTTATTTCCTTTTTTCCCATTTTCCGGTTGACCCAGCTTTTCGATATTCCGGAGCCGTTTCTGTCCTAACTATTCCGAAGTTAGGATTGTCTTCATTTAATATCAAATAACTTGAATGAAATTTCGAGCACATTTCCAGGCACAAAATTTTCCAATTTTCATAAGTTTTCGACGTTGTAACACATATATCCGTTTATGATGTAGTATTCTTAAAATTCAGAAATATTTTTAAAATATATCATTTACATACATTATTTTTAAAATACATCATTAGGGAATACAAATAGTTTAATGACCATTTATCATTACAATATAGGAGATGAAACAAGGAACACAATTTGCGTCAGAAAAAAAGGGATTGATTGTAATAGAAATGAGTAGTATTATTAAATAGGCTCTTCTCTAAAGGATAGCAAAGTCAGAATCTAAAATTAATATTCGAGGACTTTTTTTTATCGGAAATGTTCCAAATTCGGGTCCAATTCCTCAACATTATACACGAAGACAATCTAAACGAGCGTTTATTGTTCTACATCTTTCGATGAAGATCATAGAGGCGCCATCTGGTGCTATCAGTGGCAATACATGTAGAACGAACAGAAGCGCTATTTATCATGACGACTGAGCAGTAAAATTATGGTTTCCTGGGTAAGCGGAACTGTTATCTGCGACTACAATATTGCGTAGGATAGCGTCATTAAAATGTCACCTTTGTGAAACAAATGCCGTGGTTTCCTAAAAAGCGTTGAATGCATCACTGGTTTGTATAGGTAACGTCTACCGCAATATTACGGCCGTTAGATAACGGCATCAATTTCTTGGGAAGCTATAGCTTAACTTAAGATAAAAGCGTTCCATTAAAATAATTTACAAAATAGAATTAGATTGTTTAAATTTTCTCATACATAGTAAATTAAGATTACTGTGGCTGTTTATTGAATTAATAATCTTTCTTTACAGAGAACGCTTGCAGTTCTGAGCCCGGAAGAGGAAATGTATACGATTTGGTACCACCCTGCCAGTCGGGATTGACATGTGATACGACAAAGACCATTGTATGTACCTTACATCTTTATTTCCATTAAATGAAGCATGCAAAAGAAATTTTATAACATTACTTCATTTATAGGAAATAAGATTCATTAAAGTGCCATTGAATTAGGGGTAGACAAACTGCGTAGCACTGCGCTTTATTTATGAACACGTAAAGCGCGGGGGGGGGGGGCCTGTGGTAATTGCATACTGTGGTTGTTCAACAGCCAATATGGTTAAAACTTGTGATTTAGACGTCATCGATCGCGAACAAATAGCAGACGCTCGACGGCCAATGAATTTCTAAAATCGTCGGAGAACTAATATTTTCAAGGTCATCAGGGGCAAGAGTAACCGAGAATACGCGAATGGCAGGGGGGGGGGGACTAGCTATTGGGCAAACAGCAAAGGACAATTAGCCTTGAACTAGCGTGGTGTGGGACAGTTCAGCCGTATTGTACGTAGTCAGCGAAGCCAAATATTAGTTCAAATTACCACCCAGATCAATCTGGGTGCCAGCCTTACAGTCAGTAAACGAACCGCGCAACGCTTACTTCACCATACAGAATTCGGAAGTCGTAGACACACGAGTATTCCATTGTTCGATGCATGCCATCAGGCTGCGCCTCTTGCCTGGGCAAGAGAACGCAGAGAACAGACTCTAGAGGATTGGAAACTAGTAGAATGTAGTGATGAGTTACGATTCAAAACTCCATGCTACTCGGAACAAATGGGGGGTGGCAGAGAATATGGCGTCAGGCTCATGATGCCATGGATCCTCCATGCCAGGTTGGAACTATACAAGGTCATGGTGGCTCAACCGCGGTATGGAGTGTTTTCTCTTGACAGTTTTTAGGAGAGAAAAATATCTTTGGTACTTGTACCAACTTCCCTCAATGCGATTCGGTATGTAGAGTTTCTGGGTGATCGCTTCCGTCCATTTGTATTGTATTGTTACCTACATGGAAATGAAGTATTCCAGGAAGAAAACATCACCTGTCATATATCCCGGTTAGCTGATGCCTGGATGCAGGAGCATTCATCTGACTCTCCTGTCATGAACTGACCCCCTAGAAGCCCAGACTTAAATCTTATTGAGAACCTTGGGATGTTTTGAGGAAAGGTGTAAAGAACATCACGCAACACCAGCGATCCGTATTAAAGTATGGATAGCTCTAGCCGATGTTTGGCAAGCTATGCCTGTGTAACTCTTCCGCAAACTTGTTGAATCTTTGCCTCGTCGTGTGACAGTCGTTTTCAAGGTCAAAAGAGGTCCAACTCGTTATTAACTTGCTATCCTTGATTCAACGACCCTTCAGTGTATTTTAATATTTGAGAAATACAAGATATTCGTTTTAAAAATCTCTTAGAAACATACTTAAAAATGTCATTTATATTTAATTTATTTGCTGGCTTTTTTTTATAGAAAATGCATTGCTTAGATATAGAAAAAACTGCAGTACTAAAAGTTTAGCACTGTGTATTGTTTCAAGTTATGGTGTTTTGAAATTTTTTAAAAACATTGATTACATAGGAGGTTTTTGCATGTTGTCTTTTTACATAAATAGTTGATTTAATCTCACGCAAACACAAATTTGCAAGACATGTTGGGAAAAGCTTATTTTACAGGAAATAAACAATAGACGACTTGCAGTATATAATTTTTCCTCTACTATATTAGTGTTATATACCAACTTCACTAAGACTCAAAAATTACCGTGTAAGAGGAGTTTTAATTTTTATAAGAAATAATAAGTTTTAATTTTTAGTAAGAAATAAACAAGATATCCGGATAAAAATTTAATTGATTCCTATATATAGAATGTTATAAATTACAGCTATTAATATTGATTTGTATGGTTTCAGGAAATCTTAGATTGAAAATCTTGGGAAAAGATGGATAAGAATTTTGAATACGTAATAGTGTAAAACCTAGTATCTGCGTTTATTTCATTTCCGCGGTTAAGGATAAGGAAGATGTTTTTAAAATACAAATAATTGCCACTTAAAATCAATTAGGCTCCATTTCAAATTAGTCTAATTCCATTCCGTTTGATTCAACCAAAATTAATTTAAAAAAAAAAAAGTGTTGGAGATATGAATCATAAATTAAAATTTATTCTCTCACATTTTGATTAGAGAAATTAAAGACGTAGAACTTCTATATTTTAGTATTTAAATCTAAATCATTGTATGAACGTGATTAATAAACTGCTGAAGAATTCAAAAAACAAAGGAGCTTTTAAAAATAATTTCGCACAAAATATGATTCAAAAACTTTCAAAACTTTTCTCAAAAATTGGAAAATATTCGCATTTTAACTCTGTTTTCAAAAAATTGACTCATTACTCGTAATTTACACACCCAATAATGCACGAAAAGTAATTTTTCAACATTTTGAAAGAGACTCAGCAGGTTACGTGTACAAAAACATCGCTTCAACATTATTAATAAAGAAACATTTTGAAAACATAGAAAGAAAGTTCAAAACGAAACGATTTAATGAGAAATCGATGCTGCTGCCATCTGTCGATATTAAATATAATGAAACAGATGATTTTAGAAAAAAATTCACCAAAAAGAAATTTGAAAATTTGTTTTGGGAAGAATATGCTTACGGCTCTTTCGAAACATGAATGGGGATCTTTCAAAAATTTGAAGCTATACGCTCAACTGTGTGGTTTTGCGTAACGGTCAAACAGACAAGCAAACATTCAAATTTATATGTTTGATAAGGAGAGGGTATTTTTGTGATGTATGTAAGGGTATCCAAAAAATAAATTTGCATTTAATCTGAATTATGCTGCTGCTTCTAAACTTTAGAAGCTTTCTAATTGTACAAAGGTGAAGAGCATTTTCAGGGTTTCATATTTCTCTGAGGTATAAAATGAAATCAGTCTAGTTCGATGACTTTTTGAGCTAATTTTTCATATTTTTCGAATAACGTAAATTAGCATTTGTAACATGGCAGTTTTAAGAAAAATCGACTTATTCATAATGGAGAGGGGGAGAATGTTTAATATCGTTCGTATGCAATATTTTTTTTTCAACCATATGTTATCTCAACCATATAATTTCAAATATAAAATCATAATTCATTAGAATTCTCATTTTATTCTAAAACTTTCATTGATCGCCAAATTTTGTTTTGTGTTCATCCTCTTTGCTATGTAATATTATTAATTTGAGTATATTAACCCTTTTTTTTTTTCTGAAACCTAACAATCGTGTTTAAGGAAGGGGGGGGGAGGAGAAGAAAGCAAAAATTTATATTCTCATATACTTTTAAAAAATCTTATCTTGAAATTTGTAAGTACTAATTTTTTTGTTTGTTTATCCTCCAGCCCGTTTGCCAGTGAGATCTTCTAGAATCTACTTAAAAATGAATTTTTTTCTGTTCTTCTATTTCCATGTTAGTGAAAGATTCCGGAACTGTACTGTTACATTTGCAATGAAAATAAAGACTTTATGGCAGTATTTTTTAGATTCTTTTACGAAACATCAATAAGTTCACACAAAACATTTTTGTACGTCTCATTAAAATCTTTTGAAATAGTTTAAATTTAAAATTATAAAATAATTTTATGACAAAAAAATAAAACTTCTATAACGTAAAAATTAATTCACAATTATTAATGAATCATCCTGGATTTTACACACACATACACACACACACACACACACACACACATATATATTTTTATTTAGATTGTGTGTTTGTTTGTGTGTGTGTGTGTGTGTGTGTGCGTGTGCGCGCGCGTGCAATAGTCTCATCGGACCCGACATTTTATCCCTTAAATAGAGAGCCTCCCTCCCCTTTCTTTAATGGGTACATGCCAAAAAAATGCAGTTATTTTAGAAATTCAGGTTGCATCAAGTTTTAAGTAAATGACAAACATAAACAATCACATAACAACAGTAACATAAAATAAATTAACCGCAGATATTTGTTTAAATTTATAGTTTAAAAAATTAGTGAAAAATTCAAATTCTTCATTTAAAAAAAGTTTAATTATTGCAAAAATATATGAATGGAACAATAGAGTTTTCGAGAAATGTATCGAAAATAATTTGTTACACGAGTTTGTTTGAAAGCCTGTGCAATGCAAGCATTTTATTCCACGTGGGTTTTAAATTTGCTGATGACAACTGTCACCAACAGTTATCCAGACTTTTTAAAATTGGGAAATCTTTAGAAAAGCATTTGTACAGTTTCTTACTATGTCACACTTTTCGTCTGACTCTTCTTCGATTTCCTCACTGCTTTCCAAACTGTTTTTGTTAAAGCTCACATCATCAACAACATTTGAAAGAAGAGGTTTTCTGTGATGTTTGGTGTCTTCAATACGCAAGTTTTCATAGATTTCTAAATATCCTTACATTTGAGCACTGCCACAGATTTTGACAAGTTCGACCAATTCATTTTCTCATCCAGATCATTCAATTCATCCTTTTCATTCATTTCATCCAATTTATTTCAATATTTTCACTGGACCAACAGACTTATTCCTTAAATAGAGGTGCATTCTGAATGCATGGCCGAAATGAAGAGTCCTTTTTTCATAATAAGAATATTTATTCATTCTAGCAGAGAAAACGTTACGTTCTGATGAACTTAATCCGGCTTTGGGCATCCAGGCCGAAGTGAAAGACCATATGAAGATTACAAAAGATCGCATAAAAAAGATTAAGAGAGCGCTTTTTTGCTGAATGTCAAGTAAAAACTTGTGAATTTCCCCCCATTAGACATAATATTACACGTGGTATGGGTTTAGGGATTCTAGGGAATTCGACAATAGACAGAGAGTCTAATAGGAATTATTTCTGATATATTTACACCATTTTAAAGCGGATTAAACAAATTTTATGAGCGCGTGATCTTATGAATAAAAAGATAATTTGGAATATATATATAACTCT
Organism: Nephila pilipes; assembly: GCA_019974015.1. Lineage (NCBI taxonomy): Eukaryota > Metazoa > Arthropoda > Arachnida > Araneae > Nephilidae > Nephila > Nephila pilipes. The sequence continues at coordinate 86,823 of BMAW01037538.1, forward strand.
AGAATATATTGATGCATTGAATTTTTCAAAACGAAATCGTAGGAAGAGCTTATCTCGTGTATGAATAATATTCCTTGAATGGTCATCTTAAAAATGTTTTGAGTTGTGTAGAGCCAGAATTTATTTTTTTTTTCCGTTTGAGAAATAAAATATCAACCTTCAGTTAAAAAAATAGATTATTTAATAATTGATGATAATTGTTTATATTTGCTTATTCAAGTGTTTAAAAACATATTATCCTTTAACAAAATAACATATTATCTCTGGAATCGCTTACGAAAAATTTCAAGGGTTTTTAAAATACTGGGGGGGGTTAGATATTTTTGAGGAAAACAGGAATTAAAAAAATTACCTGAATTTCATTTTGCGAATGTGAAAAAAATATGCTTTTTAATAATTTAATACTCTATTAAAAATAATTTTTAAATAATTCGAGATAAAAACCAACATTTTTAAAAACAACGTTTTTATATGGTGGCAAAGTTTATTAAAAAGAATTATTGAAATGTTAGTTAAAACTGGTCGCAAATATCTAAATATGGCATTGTTAGGCAAGTAAGAACGGTTCCCAAAATTTCAGAGCTCTACCTTGATGCGAAGTTGGTTAAATTTGATGACACACTGATACGCACACAGACAGACACACGCCAAGTGAAATACATAAAAACTAACTAAAATTAATTAATTCATCCGGTAAATTAATGGTTGGAATGCAGTTTAACCCAACCACCCTTGGCGACAAGAATTATTTGGCAGTATTTTGCCAAATGTGGCTACCCTGTTCCGTTTCACGGACTTAACGTTGAGCCAAAAAAAATCGCCAAGTTTGGTGCCAATTTTTGAAATCGCGCCAAGTGGTTGGGCTAAACTGTATTATTAAAGAAAATATTAGTTAAAACTTGTCGCAAATGTCTAAATATTCCATTGTTAGGCGAGTACGAACGATTCCCAAAATTTCAAAGCTCTAGCTTGATGGGAAGTTGGTTAAATTAACGATCGAAAATTTGATGACACACACACACACACACACAAAGTGAAATTCAGAAAAACGTTTTAAAAAAAAGAAATAAATTCCAAGAGGGCAAACTATTAACGCTTCCGTCTACCTTCCATTTTGATTTCGTCAGTTTAATATTAATCGTATGAAATTTCAACTTTCGTTCTCAAATCTTTACTACTTGAACTATTTGAAAGCAATAAAGTGCAGCTGAAAATTCAAAAATTAATGAAGGCTTCTGCGGAATTGCTTTTTTCCTCTGATTTTTAAAAAAAATATTTACAAATAATTTTTAAAGACCGAAGAAACTCACAAACGAATCATTGAAATAGAGGTAAAAATATTTTTTAAAAATCAGAGGGAAAAAGCAACTTCGCAGAAGCCTTCGTCATTTTTTTGCTCCTTCAGTTGCACTTTATTGCATTCAAATGGATCAAATAGTAAAGTTAGGAGAACGAAAAGTCGAAATTCCATAGGATTAACATTACATCCACGAAATCAAAATGGCCGGTAGACGGGAACCTTAAAACTTCTTGCAGGACTCATATATCAATATATTTTAAAAGGAAACTCTTCTCATGGTGGAGAAAAATTGGGTCTTTTAGAAACGAATGAATTTTCTCAGGATCAAAAACTATAAAACATTCGGTCCTAAATACTTGACTTGGTTATTGTACGATTCCCCAAAAGTTGTTAAAACTACAGTTCAGTTTGAACATTTAAATCGGATAGAACACTTACAGAGTCTTTTGGAAAAGGCTACATAAACGTCAGTTTTTATTCCAAAATGCTGGTAGTGTTAAAAGATGAATGGCAAAAAAATTGACACCATTTCAGATTAAAATTAATCTAATATTGATGACTCTTCGCTTAAAAGATGTGATTCACTGGCGAGGAAAAACTTTCAAGGTATTAAATTGAATAACTTTAAAGTTACTTGTCGAGTATTTGTTTGTTTTATTAGTACGGATGTTAAGGAATCCATTGTATTTGTTGTGACTGTTTAAAGTTATATTCCAATTAAATGCTGACTATGGTATAAAGGAGATGGTACAAGCTAAATTTTAGCAGCTAAAATGTATTTTATTTTTTGTGCATTTTATTAATGATGTTAAAGAAAACTAAAAACCGAATGCCTATCGAATATTTATTTTGACTACCGTGGTTATTTTGCTACAAAATGCAAAATATTTGAATGTTTGAGTTTTAAAAGAAAAGCACTGTGTAATTTTGAAGGGAAAAAAAGGGAAGGGGGTTTAGGTTTGGTTTGATTTTATTAATGTCGCACTAAAAGTATCACGAAACGACGGGCCACATAATTTTGTACCTTGGTCAAATGAAAAGACGACACCTGAGCTGAGACCCCTTCTCCTAACTTCCCCACCGCGCCACTGGGAGAACTTTGGGCCCCGACAGATTTAAGCCCGACATTAGCCCAAGCTACACTGCGGGTATTTTGTGGCGATGAGGGAGGGGGGGTTCAAACTCCCCGATGAGCAAACTTTATAAAAGGAAGAAAAATGAACAAAATTTAAAATTCTAAAATATGACATTGAGGAAAGGAAGTCTATTCAGTTGCAATACTTTTTTTTTTTAACATTTTATGGTATTTTGTGAAGTCATCTCAATGCGTGTTACTTTATCTTACTTTTATTTGTTTTACACACATTGCGTGGGCGTGGTAGCCTAGTGGATAAGGCACCGGATTCATGGCCGGCAGTTTCTGTTAATTCATAGGCTCGATCCTTGAAGCCATTGAAGACCCGCCTTGTAATCGGGGTTGATGCGCGTTAACTTTGTCGGAGCTCGAAATCCTCCAATTGGCGTGGTGGGGAAGTTAGGAGAGTGGGGAGCCAGTTCAGGTGTTACTGGAGAACAATAATCCACCAAGCAAAATAGGGAGAGCAATTATTTTAAACACATTTATTTACAGTCTCCAAGTGTAAATCACACATAAACAAATAATTGTACTATTTACAAACTATACAAGGCTTTCAAACAGCCCATATGTTAACTTAACCCGCTTTTACGGTCAGGAGACATTACATCAAAAGAAGAAATATCCCGCCTTACACGATCAAAAACTGCACTCTGAAATATTATCCATGAACCCGTGCGTTCTCACTTACACGAGACAAGACGCCTCCTGGCGGGATCCGAATAATTAATTTCCAACAGGTGTCGTCCTTATCATTGTATTGAGGTTCAAAATTACGGCGAGCTAATAACAGCAAGCTTTCTTTGCAAAGCTCGCTGTCAATTACAGTGAGAGAATGAATATCCCTACCCCTCGATCTCATATAGTTATGAATTTAAAAACAAGCTTCTTTCTGAATAGGAGGTCTGGTGGTCTACTTGTAATACCGGTATTCGGGTTCAGTCTTATATTCTTAAACCAAATATGAGTTTTCATATGAATTCAGGTTTTATTACACGCTTCTTAACTGGTCATGGTCTCATCGTTTCTTATTTAAATCGTTTTAATTTAAAAAATACAAATTTATGTCTCTGTTGGAGATGCTGAACACTATCTTTTCTCTAGTCCTTTTACGAGGGATTTTCATTTAAAATGTCCTGCTGTTGATGCGAAACCTATTTAGCTGAGTTTAATTTTTTTTTTTTTTTAGTTTTTTATTAACACCGTACTAGAAGCAACACGAGGGCTATTGGCAACGGACCTCGTAACTTTGAACCACGATCAAGTGACGAGGACGAAACCTGAGCTGGTACCCCTTTCCATAATATCCACACCACACCCCCGGGAGGACTTTGGACCCCGACAGATTTAACGTACATCAGCCCCGGCTACACGGCAAGTCTTTGGCGGCCAAGGATCGAACCGCGACTGAACTAAAAGCGCTGGCCACGAATCCGAAACCATGACCACAAAGCTACCGCGGCCACACCCATTTGGCTGAAGTCCGTGTGTGAAAATCCCTTACTTGCATTCTAATCTTAAATCCTGTATTCTTACGGCTCGTAAAATTACTCAACGAATTTTTTAATTGTCTTAAGTTTTTATTATATTTCTTAATATTTTAATATTCCCTTATTGTGTAGCTATAATTGTATACCTTGTATATAATATGCTCATATTTTTGTTTAACACTTCATTTTTGTTCGCGAGTTTGTGGACGTTTTTGTATTGGGCCATTTAAACTGTTATGCATCTTATTTCTGCAAGAAAATTCCACCTGTTAGTTTTTTTCTTCTTCTTGTGTTTCTGTCATGTACATCTTCTGCTGTGTAAATACATTGTACTCTTTATTTAACCCGGATTTCTAAATTATGTAAAATCTTAGGTTGTTTTGTCAATAAATGCTGAGTGTGGGGGTGATTGTCTCCTGGGGGGGGGTGCAGCTCTAAGCCCTTTGGGTGAACTCGGTCCCTTTTAGGTATTCTGACAATGGCCCGTGTTGCTCCTAGTGGAATGTTAATAAAACCAGACAAACACATATTGTTTAATGCAAACAATATAAAATTAATTTTTTCGCATTTAAATCAATTTAAGATCATTTCTGGATGATCTAAGTTACTATTATAATAAAAAATCTAAATATAGGAAAAAAATTGCTTGTGAACCCGCCCCCCCCCCCATTTGTTTAGAATTAATTACTAGCAAAACACAGTACTATCTCGGTAATTCTGCAGATATCGGACCAGACCGCCTTCATTCACCATCGCAGGTTCATTCTCTAACTCAAGTTCAAGTTAGGAAGTTTTGACTGGCCTGAAAGCTGAGACAAGGTGTGGTCAAGTCACTTTACCAATAAATCCAGATTAAATCATTAAAAAAAGTATTTAATACAGTACTTGCAGAAATGAATGAAAAAGTGATACAAAACTTATCATTAAATTTTATTCATCCCTTTTAACAGTTATTAATAAAACAGTTCCTGCAAGAAATATTTGCTACGGCTCTTATCGATCACAAAATATAAGCAAATTCTCATTAAAATCTTCACGCTGGCATATAATATGAGTCTTAACGAAAATGGTGAAATGCACTTTAGGGAAAACCCCGGATACATTTCCTTTGACTGCCGATTCAGTTAGCGGTGAACAAGGAGGTAGGTAAAGCAAAAAAATTACTAAAACAAAATGATTAAAGAACGCTTAAAACATTTTAAGAGAATTGAGTTTGTTGTTTTATCAATTAAAACTTAATGGATGATTGCTTTTTACCGGCATTTTGTTTCTTCTTAATCTATAGCTGACAGATCTTAATCTCGGATCCTTTTCGAATTGGTTCGATAACATTGAGTTTTTCTTCAATCGTGTAAAACCTTTTGTTTTCGTATACTTTCTTTTTTTTCGACGTATTAAAGAAAGCCCTTAAGCAAGAAAATATCTTTATAGCTCTCAAAATTCAAATTAGCTCGCAGCATAATATTTTCACTCTGGGCACTCGAAATTGGAATTTCGACGCCTGCTGACTATTGATCCCAGATTTGGATTGCCTTACAATTTGCTAACACTGTTTTATTCCCTACAAAGAACAGTAGTAAAAAAAAAAGCTTGAGTTTTGAATTCTTTGAAAGGGAAATCACATATTGATATTGCGCCACAACTTTTTTCCCAATGTATTGTTCCCGTTTCCCTTACTGAAAAGCAGTTTTCAACAGAGAGGTAGTAACTTTTCATTTTATTGTTCCCATGTCTCAAAACTACGAAAGTCGTTCAATAAGTCCCTGGAAATTCCAAAAGATGGCACTCGTAGCATCGAAAATGGTTTGTTTTTAGGAAGCATCATGATCAAGACAGCTGTCTCAGTTACTCGTTTTTGTGATTATGACGCCGTTCTTGCCTCACAATTTCTTCGCCGTAACTTTTTTGGCCAATGAGATCGTCCTCACTTTCTTTGGAGCAAATTCTTAGGACGCACCCCCAACATTTTTATTCTTGCGGGATTTCCGATATATAACGAACATTTATTATCGACGGTGACAACTCGACGCGGCAGCAATAAAATTTTGTTTTGTCAGCATATGACTACCAAATCAAAATTAACTTATGAATCAGTGTCAAATGTGTTTCGGTTCCGTTTAACAGATGGCAGCACCCAATGGTAACAACAATCTACCTTAATGATATCATCTGTCTTCAAATATAAGTACTTTTTGAGCCACCCTCGTATCTTCCGCTAAGTCCAAACTTTCAAACTTGCCTCTGAAACCTCAAAAGATTATTGAAAAATAGTATTTCTTTTTTTTTATTTATTTATATCCCCACCTCTACTTACTTTTGAAAAATTTTTCCAGCTCCCTTAATAAGAGATAAATATATTAATGTGCCCCACCCCCCATTCAAAGGGATCGGGACCAACAGAACTGTCCGTTAAATAGAGGTGTCCTTTGCATGAGGTATTATTGCATTAAAAAAAAGGCTTAAAATGTTTACATTGGTACATCAAGCATGAAAAGAAAAGAAAAAAAAACTCTCCGTTTTTTACTGCATCTTTTGTAACAAAGAATATAAACTGTAACAACCATTTGCAAACTATAATGACTGAAATGAAGATTTATGATCCATTTTCAGCTGCTTTAGGAAAGTTGCTATTTTGAGCCAAAAATGATACATTTCAATGACGTCATTCCCTTTCTTTGTGACGCTTAAAAAGCAATTTTTAGACCTTGCTGAAGTCAGCGGGTTTTGTTTACGCGTGCTTTGCGAATAATAACTCAAAATATAGACATTCAATGACTAAGAAACCTGACTGTTAAAAATATTTCATTTTAAGAATATGTAGCAATAATATTTTTTCAAAAGACACACAATTGACGACACAACGAAATTTGTGCTTTTTCTTAACACCAGAAAACATTGTTAAGTGAATACTTTCGTGACAAATGTGAATTTAAAAATTCCAAAATTAATAACCTATCTACTGTTTTTTTGAAATACTTATTTTTGTCTGACTCATATACCCATTTTAAAAGGAAAAACAAGACATTAAACATAATAATTTTTTGGTCTAAATACATTTATTCCTTTTGAATGCTATAACAATTTAAATATGTAATATTAACAGTTCAATTGAAAAGTTTCCAGTCTGACACATAGATGGCGCTACTAGAATTAAATCCATATGTTTTTTAGTTAGCCCTAACCCTCAAAAGATGCGTGTATAAATTTGACAGATGTCGGATCATTAGTTTGTGAATTATAGCATTTAGAGTGAAGCGACTTTTGTTATTGTGAAAAAAATGGATAAAAAGGAATTTCGCGTGTTGATAAAATATTGCTTTTTGAAGGGAAAAAATACAGTTGATGCAAAAACTTGGCTTGATGCCGAGTTTCCGGACACTGCCCCAGGAAAATCAACCCTCAAGGATTGGTATGCTAAGTTTAGACGTGGTGAAATGAGCACCGGTGAACGCAGTGGACACCCAAAAGAGGTTGTTATCGACGAAAACATTAAAAAAATCCACAAAATGATTTTGAATGACCGTCAATTGAAATTGAATGAAATAGCAGACACTCTAAAGATATCAACTGAACGTGTACATCGTATCATTCACGAATATTTGGGTAGGAGAAAGCTCTGTGCAAAGTGGGTGCCGCACGAGCTCACTTTTGACCCAAAACAACGACGAGTTGATGATTCGGAGCAGTGTTTGAAGATGATCAAGCGTAATAAACCCGAGTTTTTGCGTCGATATGTGACAATGGATGAAACATGGCTCCATCATTTCACTCCGAAGTCCTTTTCAATTGACCTGTTATGTTGTACCGAACTCTCTTCGGAAGCAATTGCATAACATTTCCAAAATCGTGTTAACTATCAAAAAAAATTCATTTTTGAAATTGATGAAAAAGCATTTTTTTTTTTTATTTTGGTTTCGCTAAATATGTTTTTGCTTTCTGTGATTGTACTGACCAAGCACATTCGATATTCTTTGTTACCCGTCCTTGTACGTGATTTCATGACATATTGACAGAAATACCGAACTCTGCGATGAGATTAAGAGTTTCATTTAACAAAATGGTAACATGTTATTAAAATTTAAATATAAATAAAATGTAACTAATATTTATTGCTTTATCAAATTAGCTTGATTCCTAAACATATCCAAAAGGAAGTGAAATTAAGAATAAATTATTTGAACGCACACCCAATTCTGCTTTTAAACGAACATGTTTCACACGATTTTGAATTAATACGAATTTGAAACAAAAATTTAATTTTCTTTTTACACAACTTATTTCTATTTAACACGATCGATCCCAATTCTTAGATGAGAAAATTTTGCATTAATTTTAATTTTATAACTGCAACTTTGGAGACGAGGAATGTAATGCGGTTTCCATTTGTGAGAATTCCCCGAATTTTATAACCTCATTATGGAATATCGTCTGCATTTTGAGTTTAATGTTCGAAGTGAAAACATTTGCAACACTTGTTTTGATTCGAATGAAACGTTTCAGACATATCAAAATAAATCTTAGAAAAAAAAAACTATTTAAACAAACAATTTTCCTTCAACTCGATGAACGATGAGAAACAGAGAGAGATAGCCAACGATTAAATCTTTATTTTTTAATCTTATCTACATTTTTATCACATGCCCAACGATGGGTGTGACATACATATTTATTAATTTTGAGTAAAAGTCAATAAATAGTAAGTCATAGTTTTAAAATCTTTGCTTTATTAATTATAACTGAAATACTTTTCGGTAGCCCTCACATAATGGCATATAATTCACCTAAAACAAAAGTGAAAAGGTGGTTTTTTTTTTTTTTTTTTTTGATAATTTTTTAAGACAATATTCTATTTTCAGTAGATGCAATGTTTTGTTACACGAATATTTTTACATATATTCTTCGGGAACGTAATTATCAGTTAAAAAAAAGAATAAATTGTACAAAGGGGAAAAATGGCTTCTTCACAAGTATTTTAAAATTCGAATAATGTGATTGCATTTTTATTTATTTCTTGAATTTTTGAAAAAGTTAAGGCAATATATCAATCAATAGATAAGAAATAATACAATATTTTAGCCACCCGAGGAAATATTGCTTTAATCAACTACAAATTGTCATAGCTAACAGTTTTTCAATATTTTATTGCAAAAGTTTTTTGCCTTCTTTCACCTGTAATGTGCTTGGCTTTCAAAAATGCCATAATAAAAGAAAAAAAATTATAGAAAAAGCTTTTTTCGTATATGTTTGAAGCCTCCTTTCACAAATAATAAATTTAATTTTAAAAAAATATGTCAAAATAAATTTCCCCTATATTTTGTTACTAGATTGAAATAAAATATATATACAATAAATTATTTTATTTTCCTACCGATTGATTTAATACATTGATCATATGTAATCGGGAATCAAGAAATGAATGAAAATGATTAAAATTATTCAAAATCTTAAGACAGTGTACTGTATTGCAGACTATTAATAAAGATGACTTGTTTACAGGACATCACATTTATTTGCGCACATCTTTTCTAACATAAATTAGATACACAATTTCCACAAGCACAATTTATCAACGTTCGTCGTTACCTCTTGGAGCCAAACTCAATTCTATTTTTTATGTTCGTTGCCAGTAAATTTTCTAAAAAAAAAAACAAAAATATGATTTGGTGTTGCCAATTGCATAATTTTATTTCTTTGTAACAACTTTAAACGTTAAAAAAAATATAGCTTAATAAAGAATATTGAAAAAAAAGTATCACTTTAAGTTTAAATCGTTTGCTTTTAAAAGTTGAATAAATAATATTTTAAAAAAGTATCGCACTAAGATTAAATCGTTTGTTTTAAAAAAATTGAATATATCACAACAGTTGTGAGGTTTTACTTCAAAATTTTCGAACAGCATTTTAATTTGGTCTCCTTCTTGGAATGCTTTAGGGACAAAAGAGTTCAATATTGATTTGCCATTATTAGCCAACAAACCTTCTTTTATTAATAGATCAAGTAATATGGTAAATTGAATTAAAACAACTCTATTTAATCGTTGCAAAGAAAAGAGTTTCTTTGGTGGCGATATATGTTCTACGCAAAGCGTTGCATACGGTAATTCCCCCCCCCCTCCCGTTTAATGCCTGTTTAATTGTGACGTCAAACTCGTTTGGTTTCGAAACATGTAAAGAAGGCACCCAAATTAAATTTAAATCATTTGAATCAATTGAAACAAAAATGGATACTTCAAAAGCGTCTTAAAATTCCGAATTATGACTCGCCACTTGACCGAGAGTCAAATTACGAAGTCCGTTGCCAATAGCCCTCGTGTTACTTCTAGTGCGACGTTAATAAAACCAATCAACCGAATGATGTGATTGTGCTTTAGTTGTTTCTTGAATTTATGACTGCGTATAAGCGATCGGCAAGTAAAAAATTTACTGCATTTCTTAACCTCAGTTGTATTTTAGTTCAAAAATAACTACTAGATAAGCCGTGGTATATTTTCGGAAATTATAAAAAATTCATCGTCATATTTGACTCAACACCCCAGGGTGGACCAAAGCCTTATTTTGAAGCCAAGGTAACCTGCCTTTTGCTTTATACCCCCTGCCGGTTCCTCTCCCCAGTCATCTTAGATTCGATTCAACAGAATCAAGCCACCGTAGCTTTGGATTTCCGCTTTTTCGACTAGTAAAGGGCTTAGCCGCAAAAAACCTTTTTATAAGATTTTTTACAACGTTTTTCTGAATTTCACTTGGTGTGTGTGTGTGTGAGTGTGTGTGTGTGTTTCATCAAATTTTCGATCGTTAATTTAATCAACTTCTCATCAAGCTAGAGCTTTGAAATTTTGGGAATCGTTCGTACTCGCCTAACAATGTAATATTTATACGTTTGCGACAAGTTTTAACTAATATTTCAATAATTTTAATAAGTCAAAATATTCTTTCCTCTCGGCGCTTTTAGGATTGAGGAAAAAATTTCTTTCCCCCTCTGGGAGCACCGGGCACTCCTCACGCCGCATGAGGTATCGTAAACCTTTTGTACTCGCAAAGGGGAGATACTATCTCCCCTTTACAATCTCCGAGATAGTAAGGGTTGCTGACTTTCAGTCAGTAATCATTCGCAAGAAAGAAAGTTTCCAATATTAGGCACCGTGTCTTATCACAATAATTTTTTCTGAATTCTGGTTCCCATTCTTTTTTTTGATAGAATGACTTACAAACTTTCAAATGCATGTTTTGATTTTATGAGTATTATGAATTTTTTAATACTCTCACAAATGTCTCTTTTTAAGTGAATTTTAAAGTTAAAAATAACTAACAGTTTTAACTAATATTTCAATAATGTTCTCTAATTAACTTTGCCACCATATAAAAACGTTGTTTTTAAAAACGTTGGTTTTTATATCGAATTTTTTTTCATCCATTCTAACAATATAAGAAGCCCGCCTCTTTCGCGCACGAGCACGTTTCGCTTTAATACATTCAATGATATCAGGCTCGCTAAAATTCTATAAATTTCAGAATTGAAACGTCTTCGCCAAAGGCCATTTGCTTCGATGTCATCGAGAATACTTCTGGAAAACTTTCTCTCTAAAACTGCTACTTTGCATTTGTCCATTCTAATAATACGAGCAGCCCAGTTCATTCGAGTTTCGCTTCAATACATTTAATGACATCGGGCTCATTAAAAATTCTATAAATTTCAGTATTAAAACGTCTTCGCCTAAAGCCATTTTCTCTGACGTCATCGAGAATACTTCTGAGAACCTATTGCATTCTCTATCAGGAAAGATATATATATATATATATGAACTTCAGCAGGTAACCAATAACTGAACTTTTTGGAGAAGCCAAATAAACTTCAGGAGAAAATAATTCGATATAAAAACCAACGTTTTTAAAAACAACGTTTTTATATGGTGGCAAAGTTTATTAGAGAAAATTATTGAAATATTAGTTAAAACTGTTAGTTATTTTTAACTTTAAAATTTACTTAAAAAAAGACATTTGTGAGAGTATTAAAAAAATTATAATACTCATAAAATCAAAACATGCATTTGAAAGTTTGTAAGTCATTCTATTAAAAAAAAAATGGGAACCAGAATTCAGAAAAAATTATTGTGATAAGACATGGTGCCAAATATTGGAAATTTTCTTTCTTGCGAATGATTACTGTCTAAAAGTCAGCAACCCTTACTATCTCGGAGATAGTAAAGGGGAGATAGTATCTGAGTACAATAGTTTTGTTTATAGCCTCATGTGGTGGGGAGGCCTGTTCCCAGAGGGGAAAGAATTTTTCTCAACCCTAAAAGCGCCGAGAGGAAAGAATATTTTGACTTACAAATTATTGAAATATTAGTTGTTACTCAAACGTCTAAATATTGCATTGTTAGGCGAGAGTAAGAACGATTCAAATTTCAAAGCTCTAGCTTGATGGGAAGTTGGTTAAATTAACGATCGAAAATTTGATGACACACACACACACACACACCAAGTGAAATTCAGATAATTCGATATAAAAACCAACGTTTTTAAAAATAACGTTTTTATATGGTAGCAAAGTTTATTAAAGAAAATTATTGAAATATTAGTTAAAACTGTTAGTTATTTTTAACTTTAAAATTTACTTAAAAAGATACATTTGTGAGCATATTAAGAAATTCATAATACTCATAAAATCAAAACATGCATTTGAAAGTTTGTAAGTCATTCTATTAAAAAAAAATGGGAACCAGAATTCAGGAAAGGTTTATCCTTGGCGACAAGAATTATTTGGCAGTATTTTGCCAAATGTGGCTACCCTGTTCCGTTTCACGGATTTAACGCTCAGGAAAAAAAAAAAAAAAAAAAAAAAAAAAA